>JASDQU011175596.1:36846-47136 GCA_032191745.1 Picea mariana
TGTGTGAAGATTAACCACTATACAACAATAGTCATATCCACTTGTTGAGGGTTATATTGCGTCTCAGTCATTGGTTGCTGATGAACAATGGACTGCAGATCCACTCCCCACACTTAGCAAGTTCGCCCATTCGACACTACAGGGAGTTACAATGACTTGGGTTAGGAACTTCGGAAGCCTGGAGGCCCAGAGTCTTGAATAAGCGCCTATCGACCTAGCTCTTGGCCATAGCCACAGAGAAAGGGGCTAGTGCCCAAAAACTATGTTAAAGAAGGGAAAAGGGGTTAGGAAGGAAGCGGGTGGGTTTCGTCTAGTTCGAACCTGCATCAAAAGAATACTAAAGACTTGGGAACTTTATGATAGGGTCCAACAAAGATCTAAGAGCCATTAGCTCAAAGAAAAGAGATCGCTGCACAAGAAGTGCATCGGAGAAGAAGCACATGTTTTAAAGGATCATAGCTTTCTGCTCAAGTCTCATAATTGAGCAAGGAAGCCATGATTGGGAAGGTCTTGGAAAGAGGATTCCAAATGTAATGGTTACATTAAAACAAAAAAAAGTGCTAGAGATGTCTTAAGATAGAAGAAACAAGGAAGAAGGACAGGGAAAATTATTTATTCTACATCTGAGATTTTTTAGAAGTGATTTGATCAGATGTTGGGTTCTATAAGTAGCATGGAAACCCCAAATGGAATTCTTGTTTGGGGAAGACAGTCCAGGTGAAAATCTTTTCACATCAAATGTGAATGCTAGGTGGAGAAAGCCATCTACGATATATGATAATGCATGAACCATAAGTTCATATGGAGATGCAAAGCATGGGAATAAAGAAAGTTTTATGGAATATGAAAGAGTTTGGAGATAAGATGTGACATCTCCAAGGATCAGTCCTACAGATTGAAGGTAGCACCTCCATTATTGCTATCAAAGTACACAATGGAAGCATGGCATGAAGGTCATCAAATATGGCATGACATAAGTTGATTTTGCCAGTCAGATTGAAAAATTAGATGGGTCAAGCCAGGAGAAAATAATAATTCATCAAGATAATCCTAGTGCTGATATGATCAGTCATGGAAGGGATAAACCAAATTGCTTCAAGAAAGAAGTTGGTGTTAACTATTCAAGGTTACTCAGAGAACATGGTTGGAAATATAATTGGGTCATGAAGGAATTGGATCACAGGGATCCAAGTAATAGGGGAATGCTGAAAATTAATATCAACATAATATGTGATGGCAAGTATGCAAAGTAAACAAGGAAAAACTCTTGGATGGAATCAAGTCCATGAACATCCTAAGATAATGGAAGAATAAATCATGATATAGATATCCAGCTAATAGGAATGCATGTCAACACTCTAGGGAGGAAAGCTAGAATAGTAGAGGATTGTTGATGCACTCCAAAGGTGTGAAGGTATTTCCACAAGAGAATGGAGATATCAAGTCAAGAATAATTTAAAAGAGAAGTGACTTCTAAAGAGAAATCAATAAGGAACCAGGAAGAAGAAAAAGGTTCTCTGCATGGTTTTGAATGTTGAGGAGATGGTGCCCGAAAAGAATCCATCTTAAGTAACATAGAGCCATGAGTGACAACCCAAAAGGTTGGAGGTATCACCTGAATCTATGATGGTAAGGTAAAATAAGTACTTTCAGTTAATTCTATGCAGCTAAGCAAAGGAGGCATATGTGCAACCTTACAATATGCTAGAGATTACATAGGCAAGTCTAGTTTGAGGCTAGTTGGCAAAGGGAAGAGAAGAGTACAAGAAAACCTAAAGTACTAAAGTATTCCATCAGGAAAGGGCTGAAGAAGTTCAATCCTGAAGAGTAACTGGAGGTTGAAGAATCTAGAGTCTATAAAACAGTTTGGTTTGGAATTTAATTCATCCAAGTACAAGTTGGGATAGTTGAATCCAGGAAATTAATGAAAGATGAAGGTTAATATCAATTTAGTTTGGGACTATAAATGCAAAATCATCCAAGAGTGATTTGGCTAGAAAGTGCTCAGGTCAGAACTAATCATGTACAATGATTACAGTGGGAGAACAAGAAGATCCAGGAATCCAAGAAGAATTGTAGACTTCTGGGATCAACAAGGAAAAGTTTTACAGGGAGAATGAAGTTGCTACAATTTCTATGGCAGCAAGTATGTTATGGCTTGTTGGGTCAGCCAGAGGAAATAATGCTTTCATGTTTGCAAGTGTTGTTGGTGATGTTGCTACATAAGGAAGGAACCAACATAAAGTTGAATTGTTGGTTATAAGTTTGATAAAAGAAGCATGAAATCTTCTACTGCCATCAGACATTCAGGTAGTATAAAATTTATTAATGACAGTCATGCAGGTATGAGTTTTTTACTCTTATTACATAATTGCTGAAGGGAATTTAGGTAATAATGTCCTCAACGAGAGTTGTTTTATAAAATCACATGATTATATTATTGAATGCATACCACCAGATGTGGTAAAGGTTGGAGGCTTGTATTAATTCAAAGCTTCTTAGCTTTGAATGCACACATTGACATAGGAGAATGTCATGTTAGTTTGGTTGTGGGGTAATAACCAAATAACTAAAAGATAAGAACTTATTATAGGAATGAATGCCAGTAAGGTAGTCATGTATGAGACCAGGACATGGTTGGATATGGCAAGGTATGGATATGGAAAGGTTATGAGCCACACAGGTACTAAAATCTTCCTACCTTTAAATAAAACTTGGACTGCAATGTTTTTGCTAACATTAATGAACACCACAGAATTATATTCTTGGTGTAATGTTCGGGTTGAAAAGGAAGGCATCCACTTAATTGGGAAGACAATAGGAAGTGTGTGGANGTATGGATATGGAAAGGTTATGAGCCACACAAGTACTAAAATCTTCCTACCTTTAAATAAAACTTGGACTGCAATGTTTTTGCTAACATTAATGAACACCACAGAATTATATTCTTGGTGTAATGTTCGGGTTGAAAAGGAAGGCATCCACTTAATTGGGAAGACAATAGGAAGTGTGTGGAGAATGTGTCAACACATTGGCTAGAATTCCAACTTATGGATGGTGAGATACATGACTGAGATAAAGAGCATTATGTAATTCAATGCAAGGTGCACTGAATAAGTATGCATTGAGAATTTCACTCATGCATAGTAAGTGTTAGAATTGTGTACTAAATGCAATTGTTGAATGTGTTTAGTAAGTACATGCATATATATTATTGCATGGAAATAATAGTTACTCACAACTGAAATGTTGTTAACTCATGAAGCTGAGGACATTTCAAGAGTTGCTAGACATTGCAATAGGAAAGTTGCAAGTCAAGTAGTCACATGAATACTAAGTACAAAAAATTTCCTGTTCAGAAAAAGAAGTAATGAACTTACATATATTAATTAAGAACATGCATATGCATAGAATGATGAGTCATTCTATTTTATTAAATTGTTTGGTAATTATGATTGAATTGCTAGGTGCAGACAATTCTAAGTTTAATGCATATGGTTTTGTACATATTTCAATTGAATTATGATGTACATGAAATACTGACAATTTGTTGGTAATATGCAAGATGAAGCCTTGCAGGAAAATGGTACGCAGTTGGTGCTTGTGGAAAACCACAAGATGAGACAATATTGGCTAAAGTGAGAATGTTGGTGTTATCACATAGGGTTTTCAAGAGTCATATGGGTCTGTTGTGAGGTCTGTGTCCTTGCCTTGTCTCTCTCTCTTTCGCGGGTCATGCCTTTAAACTTTCCCTTTGACTGGTAAATTCGGTTTTGTTTGCCCCTTTTTGTTTAAAGGACCTGGTTTCCTTTGATGTCTTACCTGAAAACATCTCAGCCTGAAGCCTTTCTATTTTTCTCTAAAGATGAACACTCATCTCCTTTTGTTTTAATCACTCATCCTTTCCTGAGCCCCCATCCAGTCGTCCAAGTCTTTGTTGACATAGGCCACAGCCGCGGGCTCAAGGCACAACACTCAGAGCGGTTCGTTTTGGACTCGAATCAAGCAAAAAGGCAGGTTCAACTTTCAACAGAGGTAATTCCATGTGGAGTTTAGATTAGCAGCTCGCGGGCGTTCGAAATCTTAAAGTTGAGCGAAGTATAGCGCCGGAGAAAATCCTTGAAGAGAGTATGAGCCATAGATCTTAAAGGGGGACAGATGGTATTTGATCCAAGTGTTCGGGGAAATGAGCTTTGGGAGTTTTGAAATGAGAAGTGCGTAAAACTCCCGAAGAGCTGAAGCCCGGACTCTTGAAGCAATTGTGGACTGTTGATCTAAAAATCAACCGGAGCCGTTGATCTTTGCGGCAGTGCCTCAGGAAGCCCCGAAAAGCCATAGTCTGCAAATAAAATATGAGCCATCAAAAGCCGAGGACACGTGGAGGCAGCTCCATCACTTTGGGGTTCGACGGTCCAGAGAATCTTGGAAGTTAATCTTTGAAAAGTTCCGAAGGGTCGAAGCTCGAAGTCCTGAAAGTTTCGAAGCCATTGAATTGTCGAAGGCTCAAAACGAATCTGGACCATCCATCAATGGGGACATGCGACAGTCAATCTCTCGTTTCAGGAAATTTCCTCTGGGGATTTTTTTCATGTTTCACATTCAAAAGTGTTGAAGTCCTGAAGTGCCAAAGGCCCAAAGTCCCGAAGTGCCGAAGCTGCCCAAGTCTCGAAGTGAATTTGGACCATCCATTGGTGGGGCCACGCGTCAACATATCACCATCTTTGGGTAAAAGCGCTGAAGGCAAATGAGGTTTGAGATTTGATTTTCTCAAAGTCCTGAGCCATGAAGGGATCTCAACCGTCGATCTTTGGAGGCCACGCGTCATCAGATCCTTAACTCTAGATGTTTTTCTTCGAGAGGAAAAATAAGTTTGAGAGTTGATTTTCCTGGAGCCCAGAGACTCGAAGGAGATCTTAGCCGTCGATTTAAGAGGATACATGGCAATCATCAGTGTGGACTTATGGTGCACTCGTCGGTCGTGACACCTGGAACCTATCCAACAACAACATGTGGCACTCAATCCAGACAACCGTGGGCATATTGTTCGCTTATTTCTTAGTGACACGTGTCACTTCTCTTTCATGACACATCAACATGGTTACATCAGGACACCATGTCATATCATCCTCTGGGAGGTGTTATTGTTCAACGTCAAAAGTGGCGTCCCCCCCCAAGGGAACAGTTTGGCGGATTCTAAAGTTGGCGGGCGGTTATGCTGGGCGATGGCACTAAATCTAGCAAGTGTGCCTAGATTACAGATCGAGATCAGATCTATGGCCACAGTCCATTGCGACGACGCAACATGATCGGGCAATAATTTTCTTAATCGGTCCCGCAATGGAAACCATGGTATGACAAAAGTGCTATGTGGAAAAATATGGTGGATTGCAGGCCCRAAAGTGTTCTGAACCCAAACCACCTTTGGGCAGCCCTKCAATCATGTGTTTATATGGAATCCTATTTGATAGTAGCACGCAGCCACCCCCTGAGCATTAGGTCTCGTTCAATCTCCAAGGAAAATTAGTTAATGGAAGGTAGGTTTGGTGGYTGAAACCTCGGCTCACCCCATTAATGGAAGGCATGGGGGGATCTGGAGATGTCAGCCTGTGGTACCCCTATAAGCATATTTTCCTGGCAACCCTTGCYGATCAGAGCTTGCATCCAACAGAGGGATGCACATTCAGTCTGACAKAAGAACTTGCTGACGCAAAGCTTTGATTGTAGTGGAGATGTCACACTCTTGGTAGTGGCAAATTGTTCTGAGTATAAATAGTTAGTTTTGATATTCTGTTAAGGTCGTCAACTGGTTGAGCAGAGCTCCCTATTTTGTAATGTTTTGATACCAGAATTGTTCTCTGGTTATGTATAAAATTTGAAACTTTCGCATTAATAGAATTCAACCTCTTTTCATCTTTGTAAAAAAACTATGCTAAAACACTCAGGCATGGAAGTTCCAGTTGAGGGTTGTAGTTTTATTGTAATGTAGGTTTGATTACAATATTTTTGTGACCGGTTTTAGTCAGCTTCCTTGTAATCTTTTTCCCTCTTACGCTGAAAGGCTCGGGCATGGAGAATCCAATCGAGTTGTTGTAGTTGCATGATAATGTAGGTATGATTATTATGCTGTTGTGACTGTGTTGTTTGGACATATTTTAGTGTGTGAAGCTTGAGTTCAAGAGCAATATTGAGCCTGAGTTTTTCTTCACCAAGTTGCTTGAAATCTTGATGCCCATAGCAATCTTGTCCACCTTTCTCACTAAGTCTTCCATATGATCACCTTTAAACTCAAATCATTGACCAAAGTTAATGACGCCCTCACTTCCCTGTGAATTTCTTGTCCAGTTCTGTGTTGAAACATCATTCATATATTGAGTTTTGTCCTTTGACCTCCACTCACATAAAACAAACATCCACCAAAAACTCTGATGGGTACTGGGATTATCCTCCCGCAATCTGAGGGTGGCTCTCAGTGCTAACATTCTTGGCATCGTTGTTGAAGAACGAATCGAAGACATTTCCCTAGGTAAGAACGACAAAGAAATTCTGATTCTGAAGGTGCATCAGATATCAGTGACTTGAAGATTGCAACTTGCACCTGATGACTCCATTGTTTCAGTTGTGGCTCCTAGAGGCAGACACACGAGGTCTATTCCATAGTTGCCTCTAGCAACACCTGAAGCTAACCTAGAGAAGATTATCAAGAAAGGAAAGCTTTCTCGTGAAGGCTTTTAGCTGCTGTCCCAGATTGAAAAKCTCCCTGGGAAGAATGATATTTCAGAGATCCAGTTTTAGAGGGTCAAYTGATGTTGGAMAAATTATTCTGACGACTCATCTTTCACCATGGCGACTCAACTGGTTTGAAATGGAAAATGTTTTGGCTCAGAGGTATGCCTTCTGTGATTTTTCAAAAATAGTTGGTTTCCCTAATCCACTGCTTGATTGGATTGACTGGGAAATAAGCCTTCATAAATTTCGAGGAAAAGAGTGGGAAGTACCAGCTGAACATTGCTGGACTTTCATGAATTTATTCATCGAATTCATATCGTGCATGAAGATGTTCATATTAATCTTTTCAAGCATTCATTACAGGGGATTGCTCATGATTGGTGTTGATCTCTTCGCATTACAAGCATCAACTCTTTGACAGGTTTTCATTCAGCTTTCAATTCGTTTTGTAAAGATTATTTCTCAGCTGAGTATCTTTATGAAAACCATTGTGATGAGTTTTCTTTGCTTTATAAAGATTCTGCCTGTCACAAAGACCATATTTGTGATGCAACATTTATTGTGGAAGAAAGCATTTTCCATGAAGATCATGAGGTGTTGAATGATATTCATTATGATAGAAATAACATAGAAATGTCTGGCATCATATGAGATGTATCTGTTGTTTTAAGTGTTCATGAAGATCAACACGTCTCTTCTGAATATTCCAATGTCTAAGAGCAGGTGTATTCTGCAGTAGATATTTCTCCAGACTGCGAAGCTGAGATAGATGATAAGCTAGTGACCAAAGCCAAGGAAGATTTCTCTATATTTTTTTCTAGCTTTTCAGAATTGAAGGCAGATTTTGCTTGTTGCTCTTATGAAGGAAATGTAAAGGAAATCCCGGTCCTTGAAACAAATGTTTTTGGCAGCCCTCCTTATAATGAAGAAATAATTTTGAATACTGACCAAGAACATACAACTTTCGATGGATATCCCAACGAAGATGACGAAGAGTAGAGCTTTTCCATGGTTCTTGTTTATGATGATTTTGAATCCGATCCTTGTGAGAACCATGAAGGAGAAAAGGAGGAGCTAAATGTGCATCTTGTCTCTTGTTTGGAGCCTGTAAATGAGCAGATATCACCTGGGATTAGCCAACCTGCATCAGTCCTCCACCCACCTTTACACTCTAAGAACATCAAACGATGGGTGAACAACAACGAAGGACATGAGGTAGTTTCTTACCAGTTGAGCTTTCCTGATTATAAATTTTGTGACCCTGTGGGGTTATATACAGAGTTGCGTTCTCCAAAAGCATTGGATCTTGCAAAAATGATTCATCTTATCATCATTTGGGGGTATTGTCAGTGTTCCAAGACATGTTTTATTTATGTTGTCATTCTTCCTTTAACTTTTGTGGATCGTTTGTAGTGAAGAAAAGAATCATATTACCACACAGTCTGGGTGGCTATGGTGGAAGTTTGCTTTCACGTAGCGCGTTGTAAAAAGTCAATTAGCCTAGGATTGTACATAAATAAGCTCCTTATGGAGCCCATGTGTTTGTTTTTGTTTTTAGTAGAGTACTGTACATATTTCCCTCTTTCCTTTAATGAAAGTTTTGAGCTAGATTCCATAGCCCAATAGCTAAGGCACTGGAATTGCGCGTTCTTGGCAGCTCGCAGGGAGCATGCCATCCCCCGTGGATCCAAATGTTATCACATAGGGTTGTCAAGAGTCATGTGGGTATGTTGTGAATACCTAGGTTTGTTTCCTTTCCATGTGTCTCTCTCTTTCGCGAGCCGTGCCTTTAAATTTTCCCTTTGACTGGTAAAGTTAGTTTTGTTTGCCACTTTTTGTTTAAAGGACATAGTTTCCCTTGATGTCTTACCTCAAAAGGTCTCGGCCTAAAGCCTTTCTATTTTTCTCTAAAGATGAACACCCATATCCTTTTATTTTAATCACTTATCCTTTCCCGAGCCCCCATCCAGTCGTTCAAGTCTTTTTTTACACAGGCCGCAGCCGCGGGCTCAAGGCGCAACACTCAGAGCAGTCTGTTCTGGACTCGAATCAAGCAAAAAGGCAGGTTCATCTTTCAATGGTTGGAATTCCATGTGGGGTTAATATTAGCGTCTTGCAGGTGTTCGAAATTTTAAGGTTGTGCGAAGTATAGCGTCGGAGAAAAGCCCTGAAGAGAGTATGAGTCGTAGATCTTAAAGGGGGACATGTGGCATCTGATCCAAGTGTTCAGGGAAATGAGATTTGAGAGTTTTGAAATGAGAAGTGCATAAAACTCTCGAAGAGCCGAAGCCCAGAGTCCCAAAGCAATTGTGGACCGTTGATCTTGGCGACGGTGCCTCAGGAAGCCCTGAAAAGCCACAATCCCGAAATAAAATCTGAGCCATCAAAAGTTGAGGACATGTGGAGGCAGATCCCTCACTTCGAGGTTCGATGCTACGGATAATCATGGAAGTTAAGCTTCAAAAAGTTCTGAAGGGCCGAAGCCCGAAGTCTCGAAAGTTCCGAAGCCATCGAAGTGCCGAAGGCCTGAAACGAATCTGGACCATCCATCAATGGGGACACGCGACAACCAATCTTTCACTTAGGGAAATTTCCTCCAGGGAATTTTTTCATGTTTCACATTCAAAAGTGCTGAAGGCACGAAGTCCCGAAGGCTCGAAGTCTCAAAGTTCCAAAGCTGCCGAAGTCCCGAAGTGAATCTGGACCATTCATTGGTGGGGCCATGCGTCAAAAAATCGCTAGCTTTGGGTAAACGTGTTTAAGGCAAACGAGGTTTGAGATTTGATTTTCCTGAAGTCTGGAGCCATGAAGGGATCTTAGCCATCATTCTCTGGAGGCCACGCGTCATGATATCCTTAACTCTGGATGTTTTGCTTCGAGAGGAAAAATAAGTTTGAGTGTTGATTTTCCCAGAGCTCGGAGACCCGAAGGATATCTCAGCCATCAATTTAAGAGGATACATGGCAGTCATCAGTGTGGACGTATGGCCCACTCGTCGGTCATGACACCTGACACCTATATAGCATGGAGGATCCAGTYGAGGGTTGTAGTTTTATTGTAATGTAGGTTTGATTACAATATTTCTGTGACCGGTTTTAGTCGACTTCCTTGTTATCTTTTTCCCTCTTACGCTGAAAGGCTCGGGCATGGAGGATTCAATCGAGTTGTTGTAGTTGCATGATAATGTAGGTTTGATTATTATGCTGTTGTGACTMTGTTGTTTGGACATATTTCAGTGTCTAAAGCTTGAGTTCAAGAGCAGTCTTGAGCTTGATTTTTTCTTCACCAAGCTTCTTGAACACCGATGCCCATAGCAGTTTTGTTCGCCTCTCTCACTAAGTCTTCTATCTGCTCACCTTTAACTCAAATCATTGACCAAATTTAATGAGGCCCTCACTTCTTTGTGCATTACTTGTCCAGTTTTGTGTTGAAATCATTCCTGTATTGAGTTTTCCCCATTGAACTCCACTCACATAAATCAAACATCCACCAAACATTCTAATGGGTACTGGGCTTATCCTCCTGCAATCTGAGGGTGGCTCTCAGTGCTAACAGCTGGATGAA
>JASDQU011175599.1:15265-25543 GCA_032191745.1 Picea mariana
AGGGTTTGCAGAGCGATAATTCCAACCAATGCATTACACGATATCGTGGGAGTCAACTCTTCAGAAGAAATCGCTTCTACGTTTTCATCTTGAGATGGTTCTTGTTCTTGTTCCTCTTCACAATCTATGTAGAATAATTTCTTCTCACCACACTTATGTCCCTTACTGTACTTGCTATCACAATTAAAGCATAAACCTTTTTCTTTTCTTTCCTCCAATTGTTGAGGTGTCAACCTTGTAGGTTGAGATAGTTTAGAAGAAGGAGCATTATTTTCTCGATAGATGTTAGGAGTGGTCTGTTGGAAGCAGACCAAAGAGGGAAGAAAGGTGATTTTTGGAAAGAAGTCATGCATGAAGAAAGCGACAACTAGAAGGAAGAACAACACGCGCGCATGCATGGAAGACCTAAAGACATTAGGGTTAGGGTTTTGGTAATGCATTGTAATGGCTAAAGAGACAAAAAATGTATAAATATAGATACCTAGGTCTCATAGAGAAGAGAGACTAGTTATTAGTTATTGATTGAAGCTATGCGATATTTTGTTGTATGACCTACTTTTGTAAGCTGTTGAGCTAGAGAGGATTGAAGAGGGTAGATCTTGAGGGTTAGATCACAGGTTGAGGAGCCTGGTGCGATCTAGTCCACCTCATAATAGATCTTAACCCAAATAAGAAGAGTTGTAGGCGCACGACGCTGTAGTTTTAGAATGACAATAATAAAAGAGCTAAAGAGCCAGATCTTTGTCAACATAGCCCAGAGGGGGGTGAACCACGGTAACATATGTGCCATGTCATTGAATGCATGCATTTCTTTATTTCCTTTAATAAATATGGATATGCTAAATGAATGAGTTGTTAGATTTCCTGCTTAACCGTAAATGATATTGCAACACATTAATAAGTTACAATAGAACTCTCAGCGTACAGATCTCAAATATCCCACTCAATCATAGGCTCCAAACACATGAGTATTGTAGCCACCCATTAAGACTATCTTGGGTGAGACAGTGCAGTGCACCCTGTGCGCTACGTTGCCTTTTGGTTCACCAGGAGGGCTGAAAGTTTTAGAGGCTTTGTTGGAAACTCGAACAGACATGAACCCTGGGTCCCTCAATACAAACTCATACAATATATCTAGTAAGGAATAACCAACAAATGGTTTTTTTGCTGTTGGTAGGAACAATAGAGAATTGAGTAGATGAGATATGTTGAAAATCTGTTAAAAGATACGTAAGATTTGCAGGAGGTGGAGCAAGAGAATATTAAAGCAGAAGAAAGCAATGAGCCACTAGAAGGGGATGTTGAGACCATGGAATCCCACAAAAGTAGAGATCGAAAGATGGTTAAGAACAAAAGAGCTGGATTTTGCACAAAAACATAACAAAAACTCTAGAATAACACCCCGCAAATATCTTGAGAAATATGTGTTTACTGATTTGCAAAAAGTCTTTTTCTATGATTTTCCACACTTATTACAGAAGTGGATACTAAGGTTGAAGGATAACCATGCAACAAACTAGATCCGATAGTTAGAGTGGACCCCGATACAGATTGAGCAATTACATCACGTTAATAACAAGTTCACCCGCGTAATAGACTTTTGGCTCGACAATATTGTGGCAGGATTTATAACAAAATTTGTAGTAGATACAATGAAGTCATACAATGCAGCGGAGCAAGAGTTTCTATGTGGACCTTGAGGAAGGTACATTAGATCCCTATATACTTCTATCAAGATACTGCTATAAAACAAAGGTGTAATGACAATGGAGTCAGATAGCTAAACTTCCTTGTGTGCATGGGGGAAGGGGGGAAGCACAGATAGAAAAAGGAGAAATGGAAGGAGGAAAGGATAAGGGAAAGAAGGAGGAACCCTTGGACCCAATCATGATGGATGATGACTAGATCAAGCGGATAATGACGAAATATGGAAAGATGCGTACTGAAGTATCCTACCAATACAAGGTGAATACAAAGAAGAGAGCCGTAGTCGCGAGGGAAGGCTTGGCGAGTGACAAGGAAGAGGTAGAGGATCTCTGGCCTGTGGAGCAGATTGAGGAAATCCCATGCATAACATATGAGAGGAAGATGAGAGGTCCAAGAACAAGAAGAGAAGGCAGGAGTCCTATCCATATTAATGTCAGTGTGGAACCCATAAACCCATGTGCGACTAATACACCAAAGAGAACACCACCGTTCAAACAGCTGAAGTTTGGAAGAAGCTAGATAACAGGAAGTACATCTACACAAGGAACAACAATTGGAGGAGCCAGTTCAGGCAACACTAGTCAAGTATCTACACCGCGTGGAGGTAGTAGTTCAACGTTCAGAATGGCAGGACACGATCCCACCATCAAGTTACCAAAGTTTAAAGGAGAAGCATCAAAGGACTTAGAAAAACATTTGTTCATCTGTAAGAATATTTGGGAAGCAAAACAGATCACAGACGAAGATACTAAACTGGCAGAACTAGCGATTACACTAAGGGATTGCACACTGGATTGGTATATGAGTTTAACTACAGACAATCCACCAGGGACAACCAGAACAATTACAGACATCAAGAAATTGTTGATAAATGAGTTCCAGAAGCCGAGTTTAGAAGATCAGTACATGAATAAGATGATTGAAATTAGACAAAAACTGGGAGAATCCATATGGGAGATTGACCAGAGATTCAAACGACTGAAGGGGAAATTGAAATATTTCATGACTGATATGCAACATAGGCACCTGTTCGTCAATTCACTGCTCCCACACTTAAAATATCCATTGCGACAATAGAAGTTTCAGACATAGGCAGAGGCTCTACATGAAACCTTGCAACTGGAAGAAAACTAGTATCAACATATGAACCGAGCCATCGAATAAATGAAGGAGGATTTGATGATCAGAATCTGGACCAGGGGTCTAAAATTTGCTCAAATTTCAAAGTGCTCGGAATGCGATGAAAACAGTGCCATTGCGTCCGTCTCGTTCTCCTGATTCCGGCGGTATATTTATTTTCGCAAACGGAGTCCGTATGGAGAAGTTATCGCGATCTGTTCGCCGAGCTAAACAGGTAAAAATTTGATGCTGACTGGGCAGGCCGTACAACTGACGTGGCAGAGGCCGTACAACTGACGTGGCAGGTCGTACATTCCGTACGATGATGTGGCAGCTTCAGGGTGTGACACGTGTCATGCATTTTTGGCATTTCCAGCGTACGATTTGACCAATCTTGAAGTGACACGTGTCACCACTGGAAGGGTGACACGTGGCACATGCTGATGTCAGCATCCTATGTGGCTCGGGGTGACGTGGCAAAGGACATGGCAATTTTTGATTGGTTGTCTTTGGACGAGTCAGGTGGCGACACGTGGCATGATTATTGTGCAATGAAAAGATGCCACATGGCCCAATGAAGGGCTGCCACGTGGCACCCGTTTATTGGCTTCTAGTCGAATGTTTGGTTTAACAAAATTTTGTTGGGTCCGCGGGGTTCGACCCCGGGACCTCCCCTCTACTCCAAAGCTTTAACAACGGTCAAGCCACCATTGCGCCACGCTATGGTGTTTATTAACCATGTGGTGAAATATATATTTATGTTGAATTAATTACATAGAGCGCGCGGGGTTAGGGCTGGGGCTAAGCCCTAGCCCCCGGTCACACAGACCTTTCACATGACCACTATCCGACGAATGGCGCGCGGAGGCAATGTATATATGGTTTCATATATATCAACACACGGTTCTATGCAAAATTCCACATGACCACTATAACAAAGGTTTTGGCGCGTGGGGTTGTTACAACCTATTCAACCCGCGGTCATATAATGTGACCAAAACACATATAAAATGGTTGGCGCACGGTTTGTGTTGGGTTTTGAACTATGGTCCTATTGTATTGACGTGACCATGCTATTCGCGCGGTGTTTAATTAAACCCACGGTTCATTACATATAAACGTAACCATAACGCGCGCGGGGTTTTAAAATGGAGCCACGGTTGTATTGAAACTATATTGTGACCATTGTTTATTTGCGCGCAGTTCAAACGGGAGTCCAGCTCGTGGTTCCATTGATTTATTCATATGACCAATGGTTAACCCTTTGTACGCGCGTTTCAAACAGTTAACTCTGCCAAGTTTTAAAATGGTCATACAACTTGTTGCGCCCGCCACATGGCAAACCCTGGTTTAACAAGAGAACGGTTAGCCTTTTTGCGCGGGGAACGTGGCCATATGGTCCCCCCATGCGCCCAACACCTCCGTCCGTGGGGGCTTGATTCCAGGTAACTAATCGACATTTTGCACCAATTTCGGGGACGCGCGTTGGTGCTGAGTTTTGTGACGGAAAACGCCTGGAGCTAGGTTCAGTCTTCCACAGGTGTGAAATGGCGAACAGGTTACAGCAGGCTTGAAGGAGAAAAATGGCAGAATGCATAACTTCTTCAATTTTTGGCCAAATGAGGAGCTGTAAAAGCCCAGCTAGGGGTTTTTGGACGTTCTAAGTCCATTGGAACCATTTTCATAGGCATTTGAAGAGCCCATTTGCAGGTTTTTCACATTTGAAGCTTGAGGAAGCTTCATGAAGCTTAAAGCCCTCATTGTTTGAAGCATTGCTCAGATGAGCACATATCGATTTTCTAAGACTGAATAGTCATTCTTGACTGTTTATTATGCTCTGAACACATTGGGATAGGTTTCAGATCCATTGGAGGACTTCTACAGGTATTTTTGCCTCATTCAAGCTCAGGGAAGCTTGGAGGTCACATGTAGAAGAGGTCATTGTTGGATGAGCCATTGTCCATTTTAAGAGTTTTAACAGTGTAAATCCATTGGAGTTGAGCAGCAGCTTGTAAAGAGCATTTGACAAACTAATCCCAAAGAGCCAAGTCCATTGAAGGAGGCTCAAGGAGACGTAGCCCAGAGAGGGGTGAACTCCTTTATCATCTTGGTATTGTTGTGAGTTTGTTGCGTTATTTGCTGCATTTTATATTACTGTACATTGGTTTATAACACATGATTAATCTTTTAAAAGATCATTTCCTCACACATATACATTGACAAGAAGAAACCAAGAACTTAACACATAAACCATCTTGCACATTTTNATTGAGGTAGAGGGTGCTTGCATAGCATAACAAGTCAGCCTTCTATTTTCAGATCATTTGAATAACTTAACGTTCCAGCTAAACCAGAATAAAAGTAAGGACAAACAGGAATCCATTTGGTGTACTGTATGCAGGACGAAAGGACATCACAAGAACGAATGTCCAACATTCGCACAATATATGGCAGCAGGAATGCCAAACCCATTACCAACAGTAGGACTATGGTGCAAAATCTGTAAGAAACCGGACCACGATTCATATCACCACCCAATGATGCAGAAATACCAGACAATTCCAAAGAGTTCACATTGAACTTTTTGCAAGTCAGTGGGCCACGATGACAAAGATTGTAGAACTATGTATTTGATGCGAGAGAGAACATCAGATGCATATAGAGTGCAAGCATAAATGATGATTGGGCAAGCCACACCACAATTTAATCAAGTCCCATCCCCATACAACATTGCGCAGCAGCAGTATAATACTGCACAACAACCATATAATATCGTGCATTCGTAGTACAACAAAACACAACCATAGTACAACACCACGTGGTATAATCAGGAACCTCAATATAACGCACTGAGAGGAGATTGAGCGACCTACAGAGGTGGAGGATGAGCGAGAGGAGGTTTTTGATGAGGTAGAGGACCAATGGTATGTCACAATTGTCAAAAACTGAGACATTATGCAAGAGAATGTCCACTTCCACCAACAACGTGTATCTATTGTCGCGCATCAAACCATGATACGAAGGAATGTTCGACATTATTGGTAAAGATTCAGGAAAAGAGGAACCAAAACAATCAGAATGTTCAGTGTATCTCAGTCGAAGCGAGGGATGAAAGAAGGAACATCAACATAGTTATCCGCAGAGGAGATGAAACAGGAAACAACGCAGTCCGACAAGAGCCAGTACAATACCAATGGGTAAAGAAGAACACTGAACCAAGGAATCAGTTCGACGTGTAGAAGGAGAGGGAGATATTTAAGAAAGCCCGGCAAGAATTTCAGAAGGAGGACATGGTGTCGACTTCAACTGCACAACACAACAAGGAAGCACCAGAGTACGAGATGCCTCTGTTATTGGATTATACCAATGAAATGAAACCCATGGGACAAGTAAGTACAATCAAAGAGTTTTTGCAATCATGTGTCAAAGTATTAAATGATCCATCATCTGTTAAAATACTGCAAAACATACTAAAAAGATGTAGAATAGAGACAGAAGGAAAACTAGAACAAAAGACAGTCAATCACCTACATACAAGGAGAAGAACAAGTAGAGAATTCAGACTGAATGCCAACATCGAAGATTTCAACATGGGAGATATCATACTAGATATAGGATCTGAAGTTAATGTATTACCAAAGAAGACATGGCAATGCATGGGAGAGCCCACATTAGGATATTCACCTGTCCAACTGAAACTAACAAACCGACACAAAGTTTTACCAATTGGTAGACTGAAAGGAGTGACAGTAGACCTAGATGGAGTGCACACTAAAGCAGACTTTGAAGTGATTGAAATAGTGGATGACACAACAACATACCTAGTGTTGCTTGGTTTAGATTGGGCATTTGACAACCAGGAAATAATCAATTTCAAGACACAAAAAATGACATTTGAGTCAGGGGAATACAGGGTCATCACACAATTAGACCCATCAGAAGGGGAAAGGTTTGTAGAACCCACTTGCTTAGACTTAGAGGAAATCAACCAGTTGTATAGAACAACTGCGCATAATGAGAATTACATAAACCCAACTGCAGATGGGATAATCAGTTGGCGGAGCATTACTTCATGTGCGACAGACTAAGATACTGGTTTAGAGAACTGGAAACATACACTACATGAAGTTTCCATGAGCAGATGTGCACGAATAGACCGTGCAGTAAGATGGGTAGGGACGGAGATAAGGGAACCACCCAGTTTCCATGGAATAAATGACTTAGAAACATTCTTGCCACGGTACGAAGATGAAGTTTGTAGAGAATCAGAGACTCTTATCACTTGACATAGCACTTAAGTTCACACGTACAAGATGGCGGGGCACACACAAAGAGACAATCACAGACTGGTACCAATGTAAGCAGTTATTGCGTATAAGGTTCGACACAAAACAAAAACAACAACAAGCATCATAGGTACGCGGGACAGGGAGCACCAACAGAACACTTGGGGAAGTGCATAACAATGTGGAAATTAACACCCCCAAGGGGATGGCCTCATCATTTTATACAAACTCTAGAAGGCATACCAGCAAACTGGTATACAGACCAGGAACTGTGCAAAGGAACTACGACCTGGACGATATTGCAACATAATTTTACAGTCACTTTTTCATTCAAGCATGAAAACCCCAACATAGATGCAACTCTTAAACAAATAAGAGGGATGATATTCATCAAGGAACCAGAAGTCGAACTCATAACAAAAGAACAACAGTGAAACAAACAAACAGTCAAGGAACTATTGTCATGTTACCATGTGCATGAGGATGCACCAGAGGAAGACGATCCGTGTAATATTTAGATTGAGGAAGCGGAAGGCGAAAGAGAAGTGGAGGGTCCACCTATCGAATCAGAAGTCATTGTTGCGCCGATCAAGGTGAAGAAAGTCAACATTGGGACAATGGAGAATCCCAAAATGGCCAGCATTGGAGATTATTGGGATGAAAAAACAATAGAAATCATAACAGAGTTACTGTGCGAGTACAACGACCTGTTTCCCACAACATTTACAGAGATGAAGGGTATAACAAGAGAGCTGGGAGAAATGAAGATACCACTCAGAGCTGAAGCAAGACCGATCAGACAACGATCATACAGGTTGAACCCAATATATAAGCAGAAAGTCAAAGCTGAGATCGACATGATGCTTGAAGCTGAAATCATAGAACTAGTGGAAGAATCATAATGGATAAGCCCGATGGTAGTTCAGGAGAAAAAACAAGGAGGGATAAGGATATGTGTCGACTTGAGGAAGTTGAACGTTGCATGCCTACATGACCCGTTCCCTACACCTTTCATAGATGAAGTGTTGGAGAACGTAGGAGGACACGAAGCTTACTCATTCATTGATGGATTCTCAGGCTACCACTAGATCAAGATAACATAGGAAGACATATACAAGACCAGGTTTGCTACAGAATGGGGATCCTACCAGTACATAATCATGCCATTTGAACTGAAGAATGCACCAACAATATTTTCCAGAGTAGTCATCGCCGCGTTTAAGTAATTCATCCACCAGTTTCTAGAGATATACTTGGACGATTAAACCATCTATAGTTTGTTGAAATATCATGTAGAGGTCTTACAGTTGATGTTAGAAAGATTCGGGCAGTGCCAGATATCGTTAAACATCAACAAATGCATATTCAGAACACTGTTTGGGATACTACTGGGCCATATAGTATGCAAACAAGGCTTACTAGTAGATCCTGCAAAGATTGCAGTAATTGTTAACTTGTTGCCACCAAAAACAGTCTGTCATCTAAGAGAGACATTGGGACACACATGATACTACATAAAGTTTATCAAAGGATACATGTAGATTACCGCGCCAATGGAGAAATTATTAAGAAAAGATACAAAAGTTCAGTGGGATGACAATTGTCAACACGGTCTGGATACGTTGAAGGAAAAAATGGTCACCGTGCCAATACTAGTATTTCCATACTGGGAGAAGACATTCCATGTACATGTATATGCATCATCCATAACACTTGGAGCTATCTTGGCGTAGCCAGGAGCGGGATATTTGGAACACCCTATAGCATTTGCGAGCATAAAGCTATCAGAATCAAAACATAACTAGAACACTACAGAGAGGGAAGGCTTAGCTATGGTCTACACACTGCAGAAGTTCATACATTACTTATTAGGGAAACACTTCAAGATGTTCACAGATCACTCAACCCTTAAATACCTAGTCAACAAGCCAGTGTTGGGGGGGAGAATTTGTCGATGGTTACTATTGTTTCAAGAATTCGATTTTGAAGTAATAGTCAAGCCAAGAAAATTGAATGCAGGACTTGACCACCTATCAAGGGTCACAAACGGAGAAGAACCTACGAATTTAGAGAACAACTTCCCGGACACACAATTATTTTCAGTCTAGATCGCTGATGAATACTTTACCGATATCATTCAGTACTTGAGCACTTGTACTGCGCCACAAGAGTATAACATCGCATAGAAGAAAAACCTAGTAGTTCAGGCTGGATACTATGAATTGATCGTAGGACACTTATACAAAATGGGCGCAGATATCATCTTGTGCAAATATGTGTTAGAACACAAAAGACCAAGAGTTGTAACAGAATCCCATGAGGGAATAGCAGGAGGAAATTACACAAGAAAAGATATCGTGTAGAAGGTATTGCGCGTAGGACTATGGTGGCCAACCATTCACAGAGTCTTGAAGGAGTACTGCCAGAGATGCGATGTCCGTCAAAGGGTTGGTAAACCCAACAGAAGGGACGAGATTCCATTACGACCACATGTAACATTACAGGAATTCAATAAATGGGCAATAGACTGTGTGGGACCAATCAACCCACCAACAAAAAGAACAGGATCAAGGTATCATCATTGCGACAGAATACCTGAAAATATGGGTGGAAGCAACACTAGTGAATGATTACAGCGTAGAAACAACAACACACTTTCTATTTGAACAAGTAATCACTCGATTTGGGTGCCCAAGAGTTTTGATGAGCAACCAAGGAACACACTTCATTAACAACACTATCAACACTATGACCAGAGAGTTTGAAGTCCATCATCAGAAGAGCACACCATATCACCCACAGGAAAATGGCACAGTAGAGGCATTTAACAAAATCCTTGAGAATGCATTGACAAAGATCTATAATGTCAATAGGGATGATTGGGACCTCAAAATACCAGTAGTATTGTGGGCCTACAGGACTACGTGCAAAACGTTGATAGGGTACACGCCATTTAAATTGGTATATGTGTAGAAATTTCGATACAAATTAATGTATTCCTGTGATTCTCCTGATCTAACAATTTCTGCCACTTGTTAAATACATAATCGCTTCTACTATTATTATTGCGGAAGCAATTTAAACCATGATCACAACCACAATGCACAAAGTGAAATATCAATAACACACAACACATAAGTTTTACCGGGAAAGCGTAAAGCTAAAA
>JASDQU011175600.1:28785-39287 GCA_032191745.1 Picea mariana
AAATGAAATATCCTTCTACTGAGAATGAAGACACACTTGCTCTATGTAAACTTAAACAACAAAAACTCTGCTGAAAGGAAATGGTATCTGCTGAAAAGAAAGGCACTCTTTGTTGAAATGAAGATTACTTCTACTGAATCAACTGCACACCTTCTTATACTACTGAAATAAAAAACTCTCTTACTATTGAATTAAATCTACCACTGCTGAAATGAAGACTCTCTTGCTGCTAAATACACTCTGATACTGTTGAAATGAAAGCACACTTGCATACTATTGAAAATGAAAGCACAGATTTCTTTTAAAGAAATACTTGCTGAAATTGAATCTACTTGGCAAAGCTTTGGAGGAACCTACTACAGTAGATGCGTAGGTTCTTACCTCTCGTCTTACAGCTCCTCCTCCCTTTTGCCTTCCATAAACACAGTATCCACTCTCCAATCCTTTTTAGTTCCTCCCAGGTAACGGCGCCAAAATGTAGAGCTAAATATATTACTATAATTAGCCTTCATAAAATGTCAACCCGGGGAGGTAGACTTAGAGGAACCAACACTGTATGTGCAGGGTTGAAGAGAGAGTTTCAAGAATGTCAATCTACTTCAAAAGAAACTGTGGAAAGAAACTATACTAATCTGCCCTGTTCTGCACTCGTTCTGCACTAATCCTGCACTGATTCTGTACTAGCTCACAAAAAGTGTTTTAAGCATATAAATAATCTACTGAGAAACTGATGACAGGAAATACTTCAACTCTGCAACTTATCACTCCACAATCACTCAACAACTTCTAACACATCTGGATCCTCTATTGAAATGTAATAATGTAATGAAGCTTTCCTAATTTATAAAATACCCAAACTAGATCTCAAGCTCGAACGTAAAAACTGAAGCCAATGGACAAATCGAAACTGAAAACTGTAATTACACTCTAACTCAATAACTGGAAATTCACTCAAATTCTACTAAATACTAACACACTAATCAAAGTCTACTACATTTTGAAACTTCAAATTCATCGATGCAATTGAAATCTAATTATGATGCTCATACCCCGTATCAGGAAAAGGGGGCCCTCCCTTCTTCATCAACCAGTTAGTTTATTTAAACAAATTGCATAAAATCCTATGACTGATAAAAGACAGAAATTAATCAACTCTATTACTTCAATAAACGAGAATAATACAATGTTGGAAAATCACTTATCTCCTTCTGTCTATTCTATCTCTATTCTACTATCTATTTATGTTCTACGTTCTATCTCTACATAATCTCCCCTATATCATCTCTATAATCTCTATATACTACTGCATTCCCCCCATCTATCGAGCATAGCAGCTCTTATATAGAGTTTGTATTAATTACAATCCAGATTCAGTTCCAGCCCTACGCCTTTTAAGAAGCAATAACTGTCCACATGGTATTCGGGTAGACCATCATTGCTTGGAGAGGATAAATGTGTTTCCCATAAATCTCTATTTGAATCGGTGGCAATAACTAAATCTACAGAGCTCCTTCAATGTCTGGGTGATCTACTTGGCACTTGGCATTTTTGGAAAAACGCCATAACCACAAAATCTGGGTTTTACCCGTTTAGAAAAATGAGAATATATCCCAAACCGTTAAGAATTTTTAGAAATTGTTCACGTGGGAACCAATCTGGACCCTTCTGCACAAAATCCAGATCTTAGTTTTTCAAGATTCAACTTCATCGCCTTGAAATTTGTGCCGGAATTTGACTGTGTGGAAAGTGACGGGAATTGACCAATTTCGTAGAAGAATAGAGCTATAATAAAACGTAGAACAAGCTGCAAATATAATCGCCTTCGTAGCAATAGAAATATGGCGTTCTGTCATATGACAGATCTTTCAAGTGGTCTTTTGGCTTCTTCATGGCCATTTCACACAATATAACCCAGCGTGGTTTGGAAACACGACTTTTTAATGACACCTGTATCTTCTACACAAGTGCGCCAATGCTTTAATACTTGTAAGTCATATGTGTTCACATGGTCATGTCTTGCTCCAATAGTTGGATTCAAGCATTTCTCAAATCAAGAGGGATCCTGTGTGCAAATGACCACAAAACATATGCACAAAGGCGTGCCCTTTCAATATATTTGTTCAATTCTTCGCCCACCTGTAACTTAGAAAGTATTTTATGATTTTTGTATTACACAAAACATATTTGTGTGATAGAATATGAAAAGTACAAAAAACTGCCATAAGCGACTTGGGAAAGTAAACAATATCTGTAAGAAAATGTATTAAATCAAGAGCCCAACAAGACTCATGTTGTGTGATTGTATTTATCTAGTTTTTCCAAATTTTCATGATCACGGTGTGAAATGGTTGCATCAAGCATGCTTCTGATTGATAAGTTAACTAATCATAAGGGATAAATAGAAGTTGTAGTTGATCAGGCTTCTAAAAGTAATTTGGAGAATATTTGTGTAATATTTTTACTTAAACCTAAACATCTGAACCATAAGACAACCCCCTTGTAGAATTTGAGTTAATAAGGACATATTATTAGTCATGGGGATATCTTGGGACATGAGGTTTGTCATAGGAGACATGCATATCCTGATGAATTTGACAAGACTACATAGATGGGAAGCTAGCTCATTTGGAATTACCACTAGAGGAAGTAGATAGTTTTAAAGGTGAAGTGACCACTTATATCTCTCCAATACCACAAACAAAATAAAATAGAATGGGACCAAAGGAGGAAACTTTGGAGCTCCATGATGATCAACTAGCATCCTCTACTTCTTTTGTACAAGAAGAGGCAGGGACAAGCCATAATGACCAATTTTATTCCACTGTAAATGAATAATTTGAAACAAAAGGGAAGCTTCTAAGTGTAATGAGTGGCTCAAGTCTAGAGGGTGACCTACACGACCTTGATTCATTTGATTCTATAAATGTCCTAAACACTTCTACTTATATAAAAATGGAAGATAGCGAAGCTCTAATCAATGAATATGTAGATAACAATATATTGATCACAAAGGGTATATCCACTGTTGTTACTGCTATAGAGGTAGAATTTGAATGTTAAAATATTGATATTTAGTTCTACAATATCATCTCATGCATCTTCACTCTAACTTGCACCATATTTCATGTTCAATTTGAATTCAACACATGCATCTCCATTCCAGGCAACAAGGACATTAATGCCACCTTTGGTTTTCTCAGTGATCATTTCCCAACCATTACAGACACCCAAGTCTATGTCTATGTATACATAACACAACACTCTTATAGACTATTTTTTTAACTTGGTTAGTGTGGTGTTTTGTAAATTGGGAGGAAAGCGGGGATGCTTTCCATGTAAACTAGGAGAAATGATAAGAGTAGAATAGAGTAGTATATTATTCTAACGACTAGGTTTTGACAGTTCTTGACATTGTTAACTTCAATCTTTGATTGTAATAGTTAATTATAGGACATTCATGCTACCCTTTTTCTTCTTGGTGAGCATTGCTTAGTTGTTACAAATGCCCGAGTCTTTTCCCATGTATACATGGTACATCATTACACAGCATTAACATTTTTTTTTATTTAACTGAAAATATCATTGGAAGTTCGACGAACTTCTGGGAGTGCATTGAAAGTGCGACCACACTAATGTTGGATCTCTGAATCCACTACCATCGAAATTACTGCAATTTCATCAGAAGTATGTTGATCTTGCGACACAGTATACTTAGAGTTCATTAGTGGTTGGTTTATCATAAGATGAACCTATGGAAAACATTGGTAGATTGTACAGAGAACCTATGATGACAATGGATTCAAACAATAGTGGATCGTACTCAAATTGTTGGCAGTTGTTCGATTGTACGACAAACCTACGATGAAAATTGTTTGATTGTACGACGAACCTACAACAACAATGGCTTTGGATATTGGTCTATCATATTTAAAGTTCATCTGTGGTTGGTTAATCATACTCAAATTTCTTTGGCGGTTGGTTGATCTTACGACAAAATTAGGACAAATATTGGTCGGTCTTATGACGAACATTGGTTGATCTTGCAACGAACTGATGACGGAAAGTGTAACTGAAAGTAGGGAAAGTTCATCAGACGTTTGTCGATCTTATGACACAATTACCAATTTTATCTTGCGACAAATGTTTTTAAATTGTACATTGGAAATGTTTGTCTCTCTTTTGATGACCGATAGTTCTATCGAACTTACGATAGAACCATAGTTTTCACACTTGTGACATCTGAGATGCGAAAAACATGGGTTGAAGGCTTCGTCATACTTGAGACATTTTTGCGACTAACATTCGTCGTTAAATTGTCAGAATATGGGTCCAATGTACTAGTGGGTGTCGTAGAGCCCTAATAGACCAAGATAAGGTCTAGTGCATTAGATCCCTGATAGACTGAGATGCCTTGTTCTGGTTCCTTAGAGCCCTTATAGACTAATATGAGGTATGGTTCCTTTGAGCTCTGATAGACAAGGAGTTTTTAAGCCTGGTTCTGAAAGTTGGGAATAATTGCTTGAGTATGCTAGCACTTCCTGGGAGATTTCGATGCATGGTGTCGCTGGTGGCTCGTGGGATCTCAGTTATGATGACTGATGGGTTGGTTGGGAGGATATTCTTCCCCAACAATTTGTTTCAGCTTGCAGAATAAAGAATTGGAGTGCCACTAGTAAGTTGATTCCTGTGGATTTTAGGTAAGTTACTCACTGCATACTCCTTGTAATTTATGAAATATTGAATCATGTATCTCTATTTTTATCAGATCTAGGTTTCAAATTGTCATGTTTATATATGCATTTAGATTTATATGAATTTGGTTCTTGACAAAAAAAAGGATGGAAACAAGATTCAGAGGTTCCATGATTTGGAAAATCTAGGGGCTCATCACTTCAAGTAGATATTTAAGGAACCTGATAGAGAAAACTCGGGGAACATACTAAAATTTGTGTCATATTTTCCCAAATTTGTTAATGAAGAATATAATAATATTATCTATAAAACAGTGACTATGAAGGAACATAAGTCTATACATAATGATTTTTAGAAGGATAAGAGCCCTAACCCAAACGAGTGAACTGCACAACTTTTTATCAAATTCTTGGATATTCTTGGAGATGATTTACTAAGAGTTGTTGAGGAGATTAGGGAGATGGGGAATATGCTAGGGAGTTATAACTCTACATTCTTGGTTTTGATTCCTAAGGTGGATTACCCTAATACATTGGATGATTTTAGATCTATTTCCCTATGTAATTTCCTTTATAAAATTATCTTTAAGGTGATAATTGTTAGAATCAAACCCTTGTTGTCTAATGGCATTTATTCTAAACAATTTGGGTTTMTAAAGGGTAGACTTATACATGAGGAGACAAGAACTACTTAAGAATTCCTTCACTCAATTAAAACTTCTCAGATTTCTGCAATAGTTATCAAACTTGAATTGTATAMATCCTATGATAGGGTATATTAAGGCTATATCTAAGGCTTCTTCTCATTCAAATTGGATTTGATGTACGTATTGTGAAATTTATAATGGGTTGTATGATATCCTCCTCCTTTGATGTTTTAATTAATGGTTTTGGCTCTGAGTTATTGAAAACTTCTAGGGGGGTCGAGAGGGGTATCTAGWAAAAATATGGGTTTCTTTTATTCGAGAAATGGATTGGGAGGGGGGTCCAACAAAGATATTTTGGGAGGTATTTATTAATATCTAGTTAAATTGGGGTTATTATTTAATATCYCATGAACAAAGGTGTTATKTCACAGGTTCACGGAGTGAAGACCCCTTGATAAGGTATAAGTAGATCTATTCTTGAAGCAAGAATAAAAAGGAAAATCCTCAGAATTAAAATTGGAATGAGGGAACAAATAACTCATCTATTATTTGTAGATGATGTTTTGTTATTATGTTTCTTATCTAAATAGGAATGTCAACAATGCAACCATATTCTGGAACTCTGTTGTCTGGCTACATGGATGGAAATTAATATTACTCACGATACGTATGGAAAGAGGTTGAACATCATACCTCACTTCAACATTTGTGTGATAAAGAGACCCTACAAGATTGTTTTCCAGAGTACTTTGATAGAAGAGAACTTAATGAATATAGAACACCTCCATACTTGATTTCTTGGGGAATTTGGTTGGTGAGGAATACCAAGATTTTTGAGGATGTCCAAGTTCCCACTTTTAAAGTTTCATTCCAATATCTTTCACTATTTTCTTCTTATAATCCTAGTATAAATCAAAAACCCAATCATGTGATAGAAGAGGTGATTGTGAACAAGAATTATGTGTGGGGCTTCTTTGTTGGATCTTGCTAGGGTATAGAACAATTTTGTAGTTTGGTTTTTCTATTATTTACTATTGAGGATCACTATTTCATTGATAAGACAAATTTAGGTATTGGGACCAATAATCAAGGTGAATTTACAACATTATTATTCCTATTGAAGTGTGCTTCGGATAAAAATCTTGTGCAATTATATGTATTTGGAGACTCTTTTATGACTATCAAATAAATGAACAATGAAATCCAAGTCCACAATACTAGTCTTTCACAGTTGGCTTTAAATTTGAAGGATATATCTGGTCTTTTCTAGATGATTAGTTTTACTCATATATTTAGAGAATTGAACATTTTTTCCGATTCAGTCTCTAACCAATATTTGTGCTCGGTTGATGGTTTTCTTGTCTTAGATGAATTTACTTAGGAACATCTAGTTTCTTCAAGGTCTTGTGACCTTTTAGACATTTAATCTTATTTGGTTGTTGATCTATAATATGTCAACTGATGATGACATATTTTTATTAGAACTCAGTTAAATATTTAAGGTTTTGGAACAATTTATACAAAATATATTGATAATGGGTTTATAGGCTTATATAAAACTAATCATACATTGTATATGCATCAACACCTAAAGATTGTATTTTGAGTTTGTCTTAAATAGAAAGTACAATTTTTTTTAAATACATTAATTATTTTATATTGTGTAATTATGATTATTACATAATTTATTATTAAATATAAATGCATTTTAACCCTACAAAATTTTATATATAGAATTAAACATATATATATATAAAATAAATTAAAATAGTAAAAAAAATACTACAATTAATATAACAAAATGAAAAATATTTATAAAAAAAAAACAACAAATTATTTCTATTAACTATTATTATAGAGGGTAGATATCCATTTATAAATAATTCCAAATAACTGCATCCATATTCATTAGTAAGAATACTTCTAACATGTATCAATACATGTTCCCGAGGTGTAGGACAGTCGATGACGGAGTGTGTTGTTAAGCCACTCCGTATTGTTAAAGTCACCAGTTCGAAACCTGCGGGGACAAAAAAATCCAACCATGTTAAGGGTTGGTGTGGCTCAAGCTGGGTGCGATCCCCAGGTGATTTTAACGGCTTAGATGCCCCTGAGTCATGGTTTCTCAAGCCACAAGTTAATCGCATAGCCAACAAGTCCCGCACAAATTAACAAACAAAAACATGTACCAATACATTCCTAAAGACAATTTAGAAATTATACAATAATGTTTCCAAGAGTAAAAAAGTAATGGAACTTTTTATTATGTTAATAATTTAATATCAAATGTTTCCAAGAGTAAAAAAGTAATGGATCTTTTTATTATGTTAATAATTTAATATCAAGTAATTCATGTTAACGATATTTTTTTTTATGTTTTCATTAATGTTTAGTTGAGGTGTGCAATTCATATATATTGGTCACATATACATATTTTTGATAAAGTTATATTACACTAATCAATAATTAATTATAAGTTGTATTATTATTAATAAGATATAGAAATCAATGACCATTAATTATTAAAGATATAGGATTTTTAATATATATATTTTTTATGAATAAAATAGATATTTTATTATTTTCAATTTTCAAAAAATATATCAAATTAATATATTTTATCTTTATAAAACAAGGCATTTCTAAAAGGTGTTGTTATGAAGAACAATATTTCACATCCACTCTTTATATCTATCTTTACAATTATTAACCCAACATTAAATTTTGATATAGTTATTATTGTTATTTGGTATTCATGTAAACAAATAGTTGTAGTCTGAATGTTCTACGAAATGATTATTTTCCGACAATTTTTTATGGGGACATTTTCATTCAAAAATGGATTTTAAATAACAAAAAAATGATATTGTGCAAATTTATATCATCGAATTTCAATAAAAAAATCCATTTCGTAGAACAGTTAGACAACGCCAAACAAATATAACAAAATAATTTTGGAAATCATATCTTTCTCGAGTTTCAATGATGGAGTCACCAAGGATATCATCTTCCCAAATTTTGAATGATTCTTTGGTTCTATGGAAATTGTCAAAACTAATTTGTGACTGCAACTTCAACAAAATATCTTGAAGTCCATTTAATGCTCTTTGAACCAGGTTTTCAAGACTTGAATCAATATCTAGATCAACTAGACAACATCTAGTTTTCCAATAATATCTTATTCTAAAAGTATCATATTTCTTGAAAACAAAGCATTCCCCGGTATGGTTTCCAAAAATGTTGATGTTTAGATCGATTAAGGTCCAAACAACAACCTCACGAGGATATGAATCCCGCAACGTTTTTAAATGTGTGGTACTCCTCTTTGGCTGAAAGATATATCTTGGATATCTTGGATTAGGGAGAATGTTAGACAACAAACCCTAGATATTTATTACTTTGATGTGTAAATGGAATGGTTCTTGATAACCATATTTGTTCTTTATGTCCAACAAGTAACTTCTCAACAATAAAAGATTGAAGGAATGATTCAATATCAGAATATATGTATGCTCAACAACATATATAACCCTCTAGATCACATACAAATAGTGGATAGATCCATATTTTCTCACAAGAAAAAAGAGGAAATAATTTTGATCATTTCAAAGAACTTTAAATGAGTTTTGCATTCATAATTTAAAAGAATTTGATGGGAATAATTCAAATATCATCCTCAAAGATCCCAAGATCCGAGAAATCATTAAAGTAAAACCATGAAGTAGTTTTCAATGAAGTTTCATGAATATTTTCAACAATACAAAACATCTCAACAAACCAATTAACTAAACCTTCAGAAATAAAGCTTGTCAAACACAAAGACTAAATTTCCATGAATCCAATAGACAAACGTGAATTACATCTAGCAATCACATACATGGCTTGTAAATATTCCATGACCATATATTCAAGAAAATTCTGGGAAGAATACGAGAGAAACACTAAAGAACTCAACCTTAAGTTTAGTTCATAAATATTGCATAAAGCCTTGAGAAAATGGCATAGAGGAAAGAAGAAGAAKAATAAAAKCATTTGTTTTCTAATCACAAACCTAGCTGCATATTAATCGTTGTTGGACCCTTCTATTCTGATCTTTTGATTGCCTGCTTATAACCCTTTGATGGAGTCTTCTCTTGATTKTTAAAATCTTCTCTTCTAACTTCTTRAGGTAGTAATTAATGCCTCATTGAAGCATCATTATTGAGTTTTTATCATTTACATTAATGTCTTAAATTGGGCCTTTTTCATCTTTAAAAAATGTTTTTAAATAAACTTTTATTTTGAAAATTTTAACTGGCTTCCTTTTTAAAAATATATTTTACCTTTCAACCATGGAAAAAATTCTAGATGCAATATTCATCATCTCATATTTCTAACRAGTCCTCCTGAGTGAGATTTCAAGTTCTAGATCTCAAGATAAAAGGCCGTGAAGTCAAGGTACTAAGCATATTTATCAGCAAGACATACAAATAWAGTTGACTATTATTTCAATTTATRAGAATAGAATGGACAATTTCAACTCTTGAAACCTATTCCATCATCTTTCTCGTCAAATTRCCTTTCCAACGAGGTATAGTTTGCGGAAAATCGACGCTMGAATCTCGATATATGRCCTTCATAAGTTCATTGCTCAACAACCATTCATCCAACTCATAGGTTAATCTTAGCCCTTCATTCAAATTCACCTCCTCCATTTAAAAATTTGTCTTTTTCTTTTATAATACATATATCACATGTGTTTGTGGTGTTGAGAGTTTAGTGTATATATTAAAAATTTTACCATACTTTTCATGTGAATCATATGGAGACTATGGAAACTTGGAGATTCAACCTTATTTCATGAATTAATTAAAATTTTGATAGCTCGATTAGCATCCACCTAATTCTCAGTCGATGCCAAGTCAACAATGAGTCATCGTCCACATCATTGGTGAGTCAACATCCACATGTCATGATTCCATTTGCTTCCATATTTCATCATTTCATTCACTGCCATATTTCATAACCTCATTGGCTAATAGGTCTTGGAATTAATTTAAAAGATAAGTTAAGTATGGGGAAGATGGGACAAGAGAATGGAGGGAGGTTGTGAGGGAGGAGAGAAAGGAGGGTTGTAAGTTTGAGTGGGGTGTGGAGGGATAAGGGTTATGAACCCGTGAAGGAG
>JASDQU011175601.1:0-17293 GCA_032191745.1 Picea mariana
TACATTAATATTAGGTAGATTATTAAATAAAAGATAAGAATAATAAAAAAGATAAATATATATAAAAATTTGAATGATGAAAATTATAGTTGAAAATGTTTGAAATGCATTAATTAAATTCATAAAAATAATATATAAGATTGGAGTAAGATGAAAGTAAATAAGCTAAAGAATCTATAAATTATAGTATTAAGAATAGTATAATAAATTAAATTATAACAAATATATATAATAAAGTATTGTATAAAATTAAAGTATTAAAAAATTTATTAAAAAGAAAAGTAGTTATCTGAAAGAGTATTCTTTTGAAACAACCTTAACTTATTCAAAGATGTAATGATGAAATATTAAATTGAAAAGAATTTAAATGATAGAATGTTTTATTGATAATATTAAATTAAGCAATGAAGTAAAAAATTTAGTAGAGGAGAGATTAGAGATAGTGTATAAGTCAAAAGACCTTACAGTTAGGTTAGGAGAAGTAATTATTTTAAGAAATAATTATTAAAATATATCTATAAATTTTTTTATTACGTACTAAATTATCATTTAATGAGAAAAATTAGTAAATTCGAATCATAACTACGGCATGTAAATTTATGCGACGAGAAGGATTGTTATTGGCAAAGATAATTGCCCGACCAAAACAATAAATTTGAAATCGTCGATTGCTTGACCATTTACACTAAAGGGTCCATCAATTTATCAGTACACCGGAGATTAAACAGGATCTTATCACGACACGGGAGATTAAATTACATTTTTGAATATTCAAATAGATTTATCTTGTTGAAAAATCCCAGGACGGATTATACAAAATTAATCATTTAAATTAAATGAAAAATATCACACATAATTAAATGGAAAATATCCCAAAAAAATATCAAAACCTAGAACATTTAACCAAAATGACAAGGATAAGTTTGTAATACTCCATTACTTAATTCTAGTAATTAATGTAATAAAATAATTCAGTTATCCGATTAAAAATAAATGAAAAATGACAATGATAACCTTGAAATAGTCGATTGCTTAACTATTATAATTTTGAAATAGGCAGAACAAAGAAGAATTCATAATCACAAAGAGGACCAATAGAAGATATAGAAGGCACTTGATGACGAATTAATCCAAATAAAAGCCAACTTCCCAGAACAAGAAAGTAATAAAGGATTCTTTTTCCATTCCCAATTAGCTCAAAAATTACTCAAGCTAAATTTAGAGTTGAATGAGAAAATGTCCAATGGAATAGACTTTCCTTTCTCCAAGATGATACCACTTCCATCAGAGAGAGCAAAACCCCCTAGGAGGTGAAAACAAAAACACAGACATAATTACATGAAATAAAATCGGTCGTTACTTTCCTTTCAAAGAAAGAGAGAAGGGGAGGCTTACAAGAATTCCAAGATAAAATTTAAAACAAATATGCAAGCCATGACAATAAAAGTGGACTTACAAGACTATGACATAAGCTTAAAACCCACCCTCTTGACTGGAGAATTCCAATTAGAAGGTCCATAATCCCACCAAGCTCGAGGGAATTTACATCCAACATTTCAAATACATGCGATACTGGGTACAAAGGCACGTGAGAAGATTAATTAAGTCGTATCTTAGTACTCACTCTAATATGTGTCTACCATTCCATACTATGTGCCATGCGACTCCATAATTGCTTGGAACGTGACTTGTTCTCCATTAAAAATCATGGGATGGGTTGCTTATAACCTTACCATTGATAACAATGTCCATTGTGGTTTGATTGGAGAAGTGGTCTGCTAGATTATTCTCTTTAACACATGATAAAATTTGATGGAGGAGATTTAATTTGCTTCTTGTTTTTCCCAAGCTATCATTGATGCTAATAGGTAATCGAATGGGGTAGTGTTCATGACCATTTAACTTATGACTACCTTTGAATCTCATAAAACAATTAACCTCTCAATGCAAGATTTGATGATGATGATGGTGGTGGTGATTTATCCTTATGATGATGATTTTCTTTGTTTCACATAGAACTATTTAATGATTATGTTTGGGATTAAAAACTTTATTGAGTTTGGCAAAATATTTTAATTTGTTACAATATCATTGATGTGACATACTCTGATCCATAAACGAGAGGCTTATAACCTATCTGTCTCACCAACACAGAATTCTCTGTAAAACAATTATAACCTTAGTTCTTTGGATGACGGGAAACTCTTGACCAATCAAACCACAAATCGATTCACTCCAAACAATTATGGAGTCAACTATCTGAAAGTCGAGTCAAAACAAAAATGAGTTAGAAAGATGCAAGACAGATGGAGGCGAAGCGAAATTGATCAAAGTAAAGTCAACAAAGAGTCAGGTCGACCAAGTCGAATTAGACTAAAGTCGGGTCGACCAAGAAGCCAAATCGACCAAACATGGAGCTAGTGGAACCATGGGTAGATTTAGTCGACTAGGAATTGTTTTCAATCAAATAGGGAAGGTAAATTGACCAAGGAAAATACCAGTCGGATGAGAGTCAACCTGTGATCAAAGAAATCAATTAAAGGGAGGATTTGGTGACCAACAACATGTAAAAATGTTTAAAGACTGATTTCAATGACCCACAACGAATAGAAAACATCCAAGGCCGATTATGGAAACCCACAATGAGTCAAAAATGTTGGGAAGTCATTTTCGGCATTCAACGACAAAAAAAAAACGTATGCAAGTCGATTTAATGTTCACCAACAAAGAAAAATGTATGGAAGTCAATTTTAATGTTCACCAACAAAGAAAAACATACAGATGTCGACTTGGGCATTCACAAACAATAGAAAGCATATAGAAGTCGATCTGGTATTTGACGGCGGAGGAAAAACATTTTGGGGTGAATTTGATAGCCGACAAATGGGAAAAAACATGTAAATGATATGTGGGAAGGTAATAAGAACCCTGATAGTCCCATACTTTAATATATATGACATCTATGTTTTTTGGGAAAAGGAAAACACCCATCAAAGTCGATAATGTGCCTCACGACTCAAAAAGAAATTAGAAAACCCCACTGAATTTTCAATGGCTCAGGAAGGATGCTCGTCGATTCCCAACTCAAAAATCAATGCACAACTATTGTTAAAGAGTTGTTAGTCTGGATTACACAAGCATGACGACCATATTCATATAAGATGAGCTCAAGTCCAAACTGGTATGAAATTTCATTTTCTAAATAAAACACAGACAACCATTTTAAGTTATATTCCACACATTAGCCATTCATGAACAACACAAACACAAAGTAATCACCACACATAAAATCATAATTTTCCCTAGAAACCCAAACGTGAAAACCAGCATTCTTTTGGCTTTGTCTAGGCTCTCATTTATTCAACAATGGGCAAATTACAAGCTCTCTAGCTCATTTCTATGCTCCTCAATGACATATGAGTAGCCTCTCTACATTATTCATAGCCAAGAACCCCTTTCTCATTGTGGGGATACAATATATATATATATATATATATATATATATATATATATATATAATGTTGAGTCGATTGGGAGGATACTTGGAAGGCCAGGTGTCCCCAACTCTTTAGCTTCTCTCTAGTTCATTTCTCCTTCATTTCTTTACTTGTTTGTCTTTTATTCCATGAGAAAAAGGTATTATGAGAGTCACATTATTCCTTTACATACAACAATATACTTCTCAACTTTACATATATCACATATAAACTAGACATCAATCGTGATGGCATGGGGCCCTTCATGCTAACAAGTCAATCTCATTCTTTATCCATAGCCTTAAACTTTGTCTGTCTTGATCATCCTAGAGTCTTGTGTCGGTAGCCAATTATTCTTTTCGGATCCAATTCAGATCACACCTCCCCATTGGGAGGATTTTGGTCCCCAAAAGATGCCAAGGATAGATGAGGGAACTTTCTTATAATCTGATTCCTCTCATACCACTTTTCTTTCCTTGCAGTCTATCCCTTGAGACCAATCTTCCACATTTCTTATTGTCCTCTACGAGTTGCCCACTCCTTGTGTTGCAACATTGTGTCTTCCTTCAACTCCTCAATTCCATGAGGTGCAAAGTCTTCAACAGTTGGAAGAACATAATGTTCTTCCTCCTCATCCATCATAGAGGGCTTGAACAACTTCAAATACTCCATGTTCACCACTAAGTTGATCTACATATAAGGTGGAAGTTTCAACCTAAATATACTCTCATTCACTTGTTCAATAATCTCAAATGGTCCATATATAAGAGGATTGAGTTTCTTTGTTACTCCTTGAAGCCATTCCCTACATAGAGAAATCAACACCTGGTCTCCACCATAGAACTCATGATATTCCTTGTATTAATCATGTTTGGCTTTGTACAACTATTGGCTCTTCTTGAGATGCTCTTGAACTCTTATATGTATCTTCCTGATCTTATCCATGAATGTACTTGCCTTCTTCTCTTCTCCTTGTAGTCCTTCTTCTTCCTTCTATTGTCTGTAAATAATATCCAATGGTGAAAGAGGTAAATAACCAAAACAAATCTTGAAATGACTCTTATTAGTAGAATAATGAAGTTCTCTATTGTAAGAATGTTGAATGTAGACTATATTGTCGTCCCAAATCTTTGGATGTGTGTTGGTGTATCCTCTCAATAGTTTCACTAGTGTCCTATTTACAACCTCAATTTGTACATCAATATAAGGATGGAATGTAGTGGAGTACTTCAGTTTGGTATCCATTCTTTCGCAAAGCATTGTCCAAAATCTTCCCAAGAACCTATTGTTTTGATTAGATATGATGGAATTTGGCAATCCAAAATGTACCCAGACATGGCTGAAAAATAGTTCATATGCTTCTCATCCAAATATTGTCCTCTTACAGGGAATTATCACACACATTTTTTTGAAATGATCCACCACAAAGAAAAAAGTATTCATGTCCTCTACTAGTCATAGGAAAACCTCCAAAAAAATCCATGGAGATGCTTTCCCAAGGCCTATTTGGTACTAGCAATGGCATGTACAAGTGAAGTTTTGTATTGTTTGGCTTGATAGTGCTGCAAAGAACATAGCCTCTAAAAAACTTTGCCACCTACTCCAACATATTTGGCCAATACACATACCTTTTGAGATTAGCCATTGTCTTTGTAACACCAGAATGTCCAACAAACCTATAAATGTGTGCTTCTCCCATCGACTGAACTCCTTTGTCTCAGGGTATGCATAGTTTTTTCAGCTTGTACAATAACCCATCTTGGAGGTGGTGTTCATTTCCTTCCATGGAAACAACTACCCTCTCCTTCATCTACTTGTAGAATCCTATGAAATATTCATCTCCCTCATAATATTCACTCAAAAATTCATGAGTGAAAGGCTCAAGCTGCATTATCATTCCAATTGTTGTAATCTTCTTTACTGGCATGTTGTAATGTCTCACTTGTTGCATATTGCTCTGGATTTGTAGATATTTAAGGGGTTGATGATCTTTATGTATGACAGACTCTTTTTCCAAGAGGTAAGTCTTTTGCTTCTTCATTGCTTGTGAAATTGCAAATAGATCCTTATCGTATGTGGGATATTCAAGCAGCACTCCATGAAATAACTATGAATGGTAGCACAAAGAAATTCTTCCCTGCATGAGCATTGCTCCTAATGCATATCCACTGGCATCAGTCTCAAACTCAAATGTTCTTTATAAATTTGGCATGGTTTAACACTGGATCATTGGTAATTTTATTCTTGAAGTCTTCAAATTCTCTTTATTGTGTCTTTCCCTAATGAAATCTCTTTCCTTTGGCAGTTACGACATCTAATGGCACTGCTACTATGCAGAAGTTTATAATGAATTTTCTTAAGTATTGATTTTATCCCATGAAACTCTTGACCTCTATCACATTGGTGGGAATAGGACATTGGGTGATGGCTTCAATTTTCTCTAGATCTACCCTTAGTGCTCCTCCTACAATCATATGCCCAAGATATATCAAGGAATTCTTCACAAACTCATATTTCTACAAGTTGGAAATCAAATGAGTATTCTTCAAGGTATCTAATACTTGTGTCACATGTGAGAGGTGTTCTTGCCAATTGTTGCAAAATATTAGTATGTGATTCAGATATACTATTACAAAAGAATCAATGGATGGACATAACAAATCATTCATGAGTCTCATAAATGTTCCAGGTGCATTAAATAATACAAAATGAATAACTAACCACTCATACAAACCTTGTATTATTTTGAACGTTGTCTTCCATGCATCTTTTGCGTTGATCCTCACTTGGTGGTAATCTTATTTGAGCTCCAAATTAGTGAATAATTTGTCTTATTGTAGTTGATCCAACAAGTCATCAATCCTTGGAAAAGGATATCTATTCTTGATGGTGATATTATTCAGGGAACGATAGTCAATGCACAATTTCCAACTTCCATCTTTCTTTGGCACCAAGATGATGGGTGAACCACATGGTAATGTACTGGGTCTTGTGACCCCTTGCTCCAAAAATAGCTACAATTGCCTCTTTACTTCATCTACTTCGATGATGTACTACATGTACAGTCCAATGTTAATAATTGGTGACTCTGACAACAACTGAATCTCATGTTCAACCTATCTCTTAGGTGGCGGCCCCTGAGGCTCTTGAAACACTTCCTTGTAGGCTTTAATCATTTTTTGTAGTTGTTGACACTGATCACCACTACATCCTTCTAAGGATGCCTTCATATCCAACTTGTTGTCTTCTCCTTGTTTATTTCCTTCTCTCTGAAACAACAAGACAAACTTCTTTGTATTGCTTATGATTCTTCATGCCTGATGAGAATTGATCAAAGGGAGCTTAAATTTGTCCCAGTGTGCATTTATGACATAAGATTTTTCATCCTTGACTAGCCTATACTAGTTCTATATCCGTCTGAAAATGGAATCCCTCACGTACAAATATGGACTTCCCAAGATGACTCCACATATGTCAAGAGGAACGACATCTGCAACTACTTAAATTTCCACTGCTTTCTCACTTTCAATTCCACATCTTTTCTTACCCAACCCAGTGGGTATGGATGCGGATGATTTTGAGTCTCCAACCCAAGATTCTCAATGAGTTGTGTAGATATCAAATTGGATTGTCAACTTGGATCAAACAAAAAATCCACCTTGCTTTCCTTCATGTGCATTTTAATGTAGAAAAATCCAGTCATTTCCTTCTCCTGCTTGTGACTACAACTAAATAATGCTACCTCTTTCTTAAATTAGTTCAGTTAATCTGTCCTTTTGGGTCTGATGTTCTCTCCACCCAGTCCTCAACATCCACATATATGAATTCTTTCTTCTTCTTTTTCTAAAACTATTTGGGGCACTTAGCATGGTGCAATTTCCAACAATTATCTTGAGTGTTTCCCTTCTGATCACATGCTTTACATTGTTGGATGGAAGGTATTTCTTCTTGTGTAGCTAACACACTATTCTTCTCATTCCACTTCTTTTTTTGCGTATTTCTTGTTTCTCTTGTGGTTCTACTTTCTTTTGGGGATTTGTTTGTTTCTTTAGCTTGTCTCCCTCAAGGTATTGTGCTTGAATAATGGCCTCGTCGATTGTGTTCAGTATAAATAACATTAATTTCCTACGAATATGAGGAAATAATTCCCCCAAATATTTGACCAACATGTATGGACTTTTGAGAGAGGATCCCATCTGAATTTTTATCTACCTGAATTTTGTCATGTATTCCTGCATTGATTGTCCTTGTCATTGTTTCAAGTAATTCCATAATATTTGTTGGTGTTCCTCATATCCTATTGGGTAAAATTGATATTTGATCATGTTCTTTAACACTTCCCAATCATTCATCGGTGGCTTATTTCCTAGTGGTATGCTTACTGCATCACTCTCCCACCATGTCAAAGCATGGCCTTCAATATCCAATTGAGAAAAATTAATACATTTTCTTCCAGTTACCTCATGCACATTGAAGTATACTTCCATCTGTTGTAGCCGTTGGTTCAACCTGATAGCATCCAATTCCCCGGCATAAGGCTTGATCTCCACCTTGGCCTCTACATGAAATGGTGCATGTGTTTTGTTGTAGTTTCACTCTCTCGTCCTTGGCTCAGTCTTACACTCTGTCAGTCTACTTAATTTATTCCTTCTTTGGGCCTTCACGACAGGTCTTTGTTGATGGAATTTCCTTGTTCTTCACTTCCAATAACTATGCCACCATTGATGTCAATGTGTCCACACTATGCTCAAATTGATCCAACCTAGCCCTAAGATATTCTTCCTCTTATCCTTCATAATGTTCTCCTGAAATTCTTGATGCTCTACTTTGCTCTAGTCCTAGCAATAACTCTTGTCCACTTATTTTGTAATTGATGTGATTACTTACCATATAGGTCTCACTGAATGGATTTTAACTTTTTCTCTGATACCATATGATCCATAAATCGGAGGATTATAGCTTATCCATATCAACAACACAGAATTCTCTGTAAAACAATTGTAACCTTAGCTCTTTGGATGATGGGAAAATATCAACCAATCAAGCCACAAGTCGAGTTGGTTAGTCCAAACAATTATGGAGTCAGCTATCCATAAGTCGATTCAAAACAAAAATGAGTTGGAAAGATGAAATCTAGGTTAGAGGCAAAGGAAAATCAACCAAAAGTCAAGTTAAACAAGTTGAATTATACTAAATTCCAGTCGACCATGAATCCAAATCGACCAAACATGGACCTAGTCGAACTGTGAGAAGATTAATTAGACTAGGAATTGTTGTCGGTTAAATAGAGAAGTTAGATCAAAGAAGGAAAATCCCAGTTGGATGAGAGTCGACTTGTGATCAAAGAAGTCAATTAAAGGGAGGATTTGGTCACCAACAACATGTAAAACGTTTAAAGAGTGATTTCAGATATCCACGATGAATAGAAAACATCCAAGGGTGATTTTCGCAACCCATGGTGAGTCAAAAATGTATGCAAGTCGATTTTGGCATTCAAAAACAAAGAAAAAGGTATGCAAGTCGATTTTAATGTTCACCGACAAAGAAAAATGAAACACCCCATTTCTAAACCATGAGTATATGCAATTAACCACGATTGGTGATTGCCATGCAAGATTTGGGATTTGGGATCCTCATCGGTGAGTATGTTTCCCTAGAGAAGACGCAGAGAGACTGCCAATCTTTGTAGCCTAAAGCATGAATGATAATCCCCTCAAATCCTTGCGATAAATAGAAAGACTCAACATTTTTTAGATCTAAAGGTGGAGATAACCTCCACCATTTATCTATATCATGAGAATCTCGTAGGATCTTGGGATATCAGTGGTTTTGTTTACAAGGATGCGTTTGGAAATACCTCTACCCAAAGTCTAATATCTGAGGACTACGGTTCTATCCCCTAGTTCCAGGCCTTGTTATCTAGGCATAAACGAGAGTGAGATAGTAACATCATCATGATGTGTAGTGCCAATGTCGAAGCTAGGGTGTCATTGGGGTGACACTTGTCAAATCATGGTTCGCGGATGATTAGAGTGTGGGCCTTGTTGGGATCAAACCTTTATATCTTCATCCAAGTTTTTCAACTGTCATATCGATCAGATAAGAGATATCAACTATAGATCTTTGTAAAATCTCAGGAGGGAGGGTAGCGTCCCAAGATACCAGAACACCAGACCCTAGAAGAATTTGAGTCCAAACTCTTGTGAAATCCTGATACACCACTATCTTGGGACCAGGGTTTCATCCCTTGGTTCCAAACCTTTAATTATAAAGTGTAAGCATGAGAGAGAGAGGGTGACATTAGGAGAGACACATCGTGCCATCATGGAAAATAGGAGGTCGAGATATTATCACTTAAAAACATTTGATTAACTGGAAATTCAAGTGTGGACCTCGGTTAGGCTTAAGCCTCTAGAAGATCACCTTAAACCTGAGCCGTCAAATCTGGGGAGCCAACATATCTAAGTCATAGATCTCGTGGTGAATATTGAGGGTTGTAACCCCGTGATTAATAGTTCTTAATCACCCCGTAATCCCCAGACAGTAGACCTCAAGTAGTTTTAGGTCACAGGAGATAGGGAAAGTGTCGTGGTCTGAAATCCACCGAGACAAGAACCGTCAATATGGGGATTGATGAGATAATCTCCACCATACAATGCTTGGAGCCACAAACACACTAGATTCATGAAAGGAAACCCTAACAATCATCATATTTGAGCGTGAGAGATTTCAGTCGTAGATCTTATAGACCCATGAACCTGAGATTCAACTCAAAAATCTTTACCTTAATCATGGATTACCCTAATTAATTATCTCGTAATCCCTAGACGATGGGCTATAGGGGTGTTCACCAAAATTTGGTCACCTGTATATTCTCGGTCCTGGAATAATAATAATAATAAATATTGATCCAGGTGGATATTGGTGGCCAACCGCCTATTCCACTTGGACCCACACCATTGTTTCTTTTAGTTTTCCAGTTTCCTTAATTGTAGCACAATTTACTATTTTTAGCAGTTTTTTAGGTCCTGAACTTCTGGAGCCGTTTTGAGGCCCTAAACGATGTTTTTTGGCTTCAAATACTTTGGAAAATATGAGTTCGTTCCGGACTCAATATTCGTTGTTAGTAGTGTAGTCCTCAGATAGATATTTCTAGCGATGTATCATGTGCGTCATCAAAAATAGTATGCCAAAGTTGTGACTCCAGGAAATTGGTGTACCAATTTACCCCGACGGGGCCCATATTCTAGTGCTTCATCTCCTAGGGTTAGGTTTTTGGATGTTTAGGGTTTTCCATTGTTTCTCAATAATATATAGGCCTTCAAGCCTCATTGTAACATAGAGTTCTTAGGCTAGTAGCCACCACATCTCTTCTCGGAGATAAGCTACCAACGCCCTAGCTATTTTATTTCCATTCTATCTGTAAGCATATTTCAGTCATTTGTTGTTAATGAAATGAAATTTTATTTCTGCTACATCTTTGCGTTTATGTGTATTTATGTATTTCATTGTATTCCTGCATAAATCCAGATCAAATATATTGCAAGATGAATATTTTTGAACTATTATATGTTCTCCATGCATTTCGCAGAATCAAAATCAAAGTCTCCATGACCAAGATACATATACTTATGTCCAGAAGTCTAATGGACGTGTTACAAGAAAGAAATATGGAATTTTTTCTAAGTCACATGTTCTCTCCTCTCCTTTCTCTTCAACCATATTCATTCTCTCATTCTATACTTAGTATTTTTTCCCATTGTCTCATTACTTCCATTTTCCACACTTAACCTTTTTCCTTTTTCTTTTCCACGTTCACATTCATTTCCATTTTCCTTCCCATTTCCTGTTATTTTCCTTTCCATTTTCTTTATCCCTTTTTTTCATTTATTTCCTTTTCCCTTTTTATTTTCCCAAATTTCACTTAATTCATTTTATTTCCCATTTATATATTTTCATTTTTCATATTTTCCATAATTCTTTCCATATTTCATGGGTTCACAGGTTCCCGGGTTGTTGATATAATATTTATTTCATATTTCATATGCAAGTTTGCCTGACGAATTCTCAAGACTTAGAATATTTTACAATTTCTTTTTATTACTATTTACCTCTTTTCTCCTCTTCACCTACACTTAGAAATTTTCACACCCACTCCTTACTATGTATTACCGTGGAACTTTATTAACCAATGAGATATACCCACATGGAAACTAATCAATGAAGACACATGGCAACATACAAAAAGTGACACATGGCGTGATTTTATTGGATGACATATGACAAATTCTTATTGGTTGATTGTTGGTGTACCAAGTGATGACATGTGGAAACATTTGGTTGGGTTACTCATCCTCGTTGATTGGGCATATTGGTGGTTGACTGGGCATGAAAAATTATTAGTATATTCAACAATTTTCCAAAGGTCGAATCCTCCAAGCTCCATAGTCTCCTCTATTCTTTATTTCTTCTCAAGTGTATGTTACACTTAACATTATATATCACTGAGAATATTTTATTCTTGTACATGTGAGATAAGAATAATGAAGAAAAGTCAAATTTCAACAAAGAAGGTCGAAATTAAAGAAAGGGTCCACATTTACCGATCAAACCGGATCAATAGTGGTTCAGTCACGATCTTGCGAAGGCCATAACGTGAGCTTCGGGTGTCGGAATCACACCAACTTTATACCGTTGGAAAGGTATTTTAGTGTACAAGATGGTGGTACATGTTTCAAGTGCTTAAGATTAGTAAATTTTTTTCATAAATTAAAATATCAGTCAACAACATTTTTAATGGGCCTGCGTGACAACTCAACTTCACAATCTCATGAGAAATTTGAGAAATTTGTGACGGATTTGAGAAATTTCTATATCATTGGAAATATGAGATGATGAATAGAAGATTAGAGGCAATTTACATGGATAAAAAATTGGTTTTAACTTCCATAAAATTAAATTACAGTCGTCCTCTTTTGGTGGAGAATTTTAAAAATAAAAGTTTAATTAAAAACTTTTATTAAAATGTGAGACAGACCCACTTTCAATGTAATTGTATTAATGATATAAATTCATTCATGAGGAATTAATGAGGCATTAATTAAAGGGAATGTTTCAAGAATAAACTTGTATGAGAATTTAAATAAAGGAAGAAAACCATAATTTCTCATATAGTTAGAAAATCTCTTTATAAAAAGAGAAGAGAGGCTTCATCAAGGGGCCAATAATCAGTATTTTCATAAAGGTAGGGAAAAATATCAAAGGAAGAAGAAGGTACAACCATGGATACACAATCAAACTTCTAATCAAAATAAATAAATTGAGCCATCTTCTCCATTTTTTTTGTTTATATATATTCTTCTACACCACTTCTCATAGTTTTATGCTCGAATCTCAGTGTTGGGCACAAGGCTGATTTGTTGAATGTTCTTTTTATATTCTTCTAATATGTTTTCTTATATGATCATGGAGTATTTGCAGCCATATATATGTCTATCAAATATTTTGTAATAAAGAACATCTTTCATGAATAAAACTCCACAAAGAATTGCTTCAGGGTTGATCTTGAGTGTGTTTTGTAACCCTGTTTTCATAATACAAAGTATTTAAGGTTGACCTATCAAAATATTTTTTTATCTTCATTGCAGTACTCTGTTAAAAATTTTTGAGATGATCAAATCATTCTCTCCTATGAAGAAGATATGGTTGTATTTATATATTATTAATAAAATTGTGTGTGATGTTGATCACAATTTAATTCTGATGTTGAAGCGCTCCTTCAATATTTTTTTATTAAAAGACTTTTGTTGCATATAAAGATCATATTGGGTTTTTGAAGATCCATTTTATTTCATAATATCAAGCAATAAATATTTAGGGTTTGTTTCCTAGCACTCTCCTAATCAAAGATATCACAGATATATCTTTTAGTCCAAGAGGAGTATGACCTCTCTAAAAACAAAGTGGGTCTAATGTCCTCATGAGGTTGTCCTTTCGGTCATGATGGATTAAGAATCAACATTTTTGGCAACCATATTGGGGATCAATTTATTTTCAATATATTTGAGGAACCAGAAACCTCCATGCCTCGAAGTTTCGAGAAGAAGATTCAAGAAAACTGCTTCTTATTTTAAGCATGACTCATTTTTTTTGTGATTTGAAAAAGAAATAAGAAGAACCAAATATTTAGGAGAATGAACTCCCTGGCAACTCCATTGAAAAAATTCAAAATGAAGGGTTTCATTCATGTTATAATGTTTCTTTATATTCTTCATCAAGACCATCAATGGCTTTGCAAGACTCAACAAAGCGGAGAAATACTCAAAGAAGGAGGTGATTTCATAATACCCCTTTAAATCTACCAGAAGTAGACTTTTAAATGCCCAATTTTCCTATTGAAATTTTTTCTACATTCTTTAGGGATGTTTCAGAAGATGTAGAGAAACATTTGATTAATTTTAAAGGTACATGTTATGATTTCAACCACACTGAAGATAATGTTACATGTAGATTATTCCTAGAAACTCTATGAGAGGATGCTCTTGAATGATATAGTTCATTAATGCCGAACTCTATTACTAGATTGGATGTGTTAGGATATTCATTTGCAAAAAACTTTATTCCAAAGGTGCATTCATATGTTTTTGTTGATGTTGTTGCCCACCCATCCTCTCCCATATGGAAGCAAGATAACGAAATGCCCCATTTTGAAGAAGAATCTAATCAAAGAGTGGATGAAGTTTCTAAGTCAAGTCATGTTGCTGAAAATGAAGGTTCCAAATTACAAGAAGAAAATTTCAGCCTCCTACATACTCCATATGAAGATATTTCAAGCACCAAATTTGAAAATGAAATTGAGGATCCTCCACCAAATACACACGAATATTTTGGCCTTGTAATAGATGATGAAACATCACAAGAGAACTTGTATAAAAAATAATCGGTGGAAGAAAACAATTTTGAAGATAGTCATTGCATAAAAGAAGAACATTGCCAAGACATCGCCAATGAAACAATAATCTTGAATGTGGAAAAAGAAGAAAAATGGAGTGTTTTCAAGAAAAAAAATTCTCATTTGATTGAAGATAGCATCACTTTGGGGCATCCAAGAGTAGATTATATCGAATATTGGTTCGAAAGTATTGTCAGTCTGCCAGTGCAAACAAGTATTCTACACACATTGCTCGATCTCATTGTGGTACATTTTGGGCATGATCCTGATTTTCATGCTCTTGATTTATTGGTAGCAACCTCCATCTTTATCTTACTGATGGAGTCCATTTCATAAGTCAATGGGATGTTTGAATGGCTCCATTGGAAATATGTCTATACCTAAGGTTACCCTTTCTTTCAAGTAAGTTAGGGTAGGTATATCATGTATATACATTTTTGGTTCTTCATTTAAGTTTTGCATAATAAGACAATCATTGTCCTGTAGTTGGAGCTTGTTGTTGACCAAAATTTGGTCACCTATATATTCAAGCTCTTGGAATAATAATAAAAGAATATATATTGGAAGATGAATACTTTTGAACTATTATATATTCATTGCATAGCCCTTGGTGTCACCTTCACTATGCATTTCATAGAATCAAAATCAAAGTCTCCATGACCATCTCATTACTTCCATTTTCCACACTTAACATTTTTCCTTTTTCCTTTACACGTTCACATTCATTTCCATTTTCCTTATCATTTCCTCTTATTTTCCTTTCCATTTTCTTTATCTCTTTTTTCCATTTCCTTCCAAGGGTTATAGAAGTGTTCTTTCCTTCCATAAAAGAGAAGAGGCAATTTCATAATACCCCTTTAAATCCACRATAAATAGACTTTCAAATGCCCAATATTCCTATTGAAAATTTTTCTACATTCTTTAGAGATGCTTCAGAAGATGCAAAACAACACTTGATTAATTTTAAAGGTACATGTTATGATTTCAACCTCACTAAAGATTATGTTACATGTAGATTATTCCTACAAACGCTGCAAGATGATGCTCTTAAATAGTATAGTTCATTAATACCTAACTCTATTATTAGCTGAGATGTGTTAGAAGATTCATTTGCAGAAAACTTTATCCCAAAGGTGCATTCATATGTTTTTGCTAATGTTTCTTCCCACACATCCTCTCCCATATGGAAGCAAGATAACGAAATGCCCAATTTTGAAGAAGAATCTAATCAAAAAGTAAATAAAATTTCTAAGTCAAATCATATTGCTGAAAAGGAAAATTCCAAATTACAAGAAGAAAATTTCAGTCTCCTACATACTTTATATGAAAATATTTCAAGCAGCAAATTTGAAAATGAAATTGAGGATTTCTAAAAGGAACATTGCCGAGACATAACCAATGAAACAATAATTTTGAATGTGGAAAAAGAAGAAAAATAAAATATGAAACAGTAATTTTGAATATGGAAAAAGAAGAAAAATAGAATATTTTCAAAGAAAAACAAAAACTTCAATATAAACATTGGCTTATTATGCAAAACTGAAAACATTCTTATTATGCAAAACTAAAACTTCAATATGTTCATTTCATATCCCTCTGTGTCAGCTTCGCCCTGTATTTAGCAGAATCAAAATCGGAGGAGTCCAAGATAGACATATGGAAGTGTTACAAGAAAGAAATATGAAAAATGTTCCTTTTCATTCTCTTTATCCTTTTTTCCAGTTCCTTCCAAGGGTTATAGAAGTGTTCTTAGAGAATGAATGCTACCAAGAAAACTAAGAATTCGGTAGGTGATTTATCTGGGCATTCCTCTGCTTTGAATCTTCGCTGCTGCTTCTGTTTCTGTGTTGTAAGAACCGTTCTGGGACAGACATAGGTGATGATGACGATGATGATAGGTCTTGTCTCAAAGCAGGCTGATAGTTTTGATAGTTTCTCCGCATGCTTGCTCCAAATGAAGCTGAAGCTACAYCGCCTGTATTTGCATCTGAATGAAGATGCTGAGGCTGATTAYGAGGTTGAGGTTCTTGGTTTCTTTCATCGGCCTGATTATGAGGTTGAGGTATTGGCACCGTATCTGCCTGGTTCGATGCCTGATTATGAGGTTGAGGTTGAAGTTGACGTATTGGCACCGTATTCGATACCTGAGAGACGTATTGTACATCATAGGTGTTTGCATAACCTTGCGGGTTTTGGACATTCATGGGTTCACAGGGGTCTGATCTTACAAAACAACCTGAAGCATTCATGTCTCCTATGGATCCAGTCGAATTGCTTCGTTGGTGCCGCCGATGGCACAACAATTGAGATGGGGTCTGATTATGGASACCTTGTGCCGGAATTCTTGTAAACTGAGATTGAAGTGGCGGAGGAGGTGGCCAGGAACCAAGCGTTGAAGTTCCAGTGAACTGTTGCGGAACTTGAGATCGAGTGAACTGTTGTGGAACTTGAGATCGAGTAAACTGTTGTGGAACTTGAGATGGAGAAGAGGTGTTCTGGCTGCCCATTTCATAAACGAGAAAGGAATTTTTATCAGAAGGAATATTTTATCAGAAGGAATATCTGGAATCAACTATGCAAAAAATTTACAATAAGTTCGAATGGAGCAGTAAATGGCTTACAACTGGTTTCGAAACGGATTTCCTTTTTCTGATATAAGTTTGCGTGCTTCATTCAACTTCTCGCCTTTTCTTTCTGCATGCTCACGCGCATTAACCTCTTACTTGAAAGGAATTATAAATTATTACTATCATATATACATATGCATATGCATATCCTTGGTAGATTCAAATGCGATAATATCATTCATAGAAGCAACGTTTTACCTTGCCGATGGCGGTTCATGTGTCCTCCAAGAGCTTGTGAT
>JASDQU011175602.1:0-19712 GCA_032191745.1 Picea mariana
ATATTCGCCAATATTTTACAAGATTATATAATTGACTAAAATATTCGCCAAAAAATTATATATACATTTTATATTATTGATAAAATAGCCCTCAATTTTTCCTATGTATCATGGGGATTCGCCCATTTATTATACATATAAATTTAGGGGGGGTTCTTAAAATCACCCCTGGTTGCTTCTAACATAATCAAACTTCAATGTTCCTGCAGGTGTTGAAGTGATCATAGCTACAATTAGATTCTCCCAGATGTACAACATAGGGCTCATCAATAAGATGACTATAATCTCATCATCCAAAACGATTTGGATAGAGACAACCTGACTGGCAATTATTTTAAAATCATTTAAGTTCTCCACTACTGAACCACCTTCCTTCATCTTGAGATTATATAATTTATTTTTCAAGAAAATCTTAATCGATCTTGTGTTTTTCTCATATAGATCATGCAACTTGCGCCATATGTCTTCTGTGGTCTTCTCTTCGACCAAATTGAAGTAGACATTCTTTTTTGGACACTGATGGATTGTGGCAATGGCCTTCCTATCCATCCTGATTCAATCCTCATTTGTTGCAATGGCCTTGCAACCATTTTCTCATCAGTTTCCTAGATATCCACGCGAATGGACAACTGATAAAACCTGTTTGTGAGTTCCTCCATGGTGGAGAGTTTCTGCTTCAAGTTTTGAAATCTACGAAAATGGGTCTGGGCATAGTCCAAAGGAAAAACAATTTCTCACAATTTTTTTTCCATCTTGCTCCAGGTCTTGATCTTTTCTTTTCCTTTTTTTACTCTTCCTTTTTTCACATGATCCCACTAGATCATAACATGAACCTTCATCTTGGTGCATGAAAATTTCACCTTCTTTTCCTCTGGCATATGATGTCATTCAAAAACAATTTCCATGGCGTTCAGCCAATCTATTAAATCCTCTGGTTTAATATTCCTTGCATATTCTAAAACTTCCATCTTGCTCCTATCATTTCTCCCTTAAAGAACCCTAAGCATCCTTTCTTCAAAATATATGCGCTTTAATTGTTCTTCTTCATGTTCTTCTTCAGGTTCTATATGTTGATCTACATCTCCTTGGTCAGTCTCCTCATATGACACTTCTATTTGTATTATTCTCTGACTAGCCAACATGTTTGTAAGATATGCTACTTGACTTTGGAGCTTTTGCATATCTTTACACATCTGAGAAAGACCTACTCTTCCTCTTCCTCTCCCAACCATCTTCCTGCTCTGATACCAGATGATGTAGCCAAAAATTGAGATTAATTCACAAGATAAAAAAACCCATGCAAACCGACAAGAATGGAAAATAACTTGTTTTTATTCCTTCTCCATCCTAACTATTGCAATGAAAGTTCAACCCCTTATAACTATATTTGAGATTTTCAAAAACAACTAATTTTAGAAAAACAACTAAATTTAGGAAATTATCGCATGACTCTAAAAATTACCACTAACTAAGAGATAACTAGAGAGACACTATTTGTAAACTTTCTTTTTTGACTAAGTTCATAAACTAAGAGATAAATGATAATTGAATGATTAAAAATTCTCGTAAAAACACTAAACCCCAATTTGAGGCCTTATATGAAGGAATTTGGCCCCAGAAAAGTGTTGAAATGATGTCCAATATTAAGGATTAGATCGACACAACAGTGAAATCTTCGAGACATAACTCCCTATAAAATTTTATCCCAAACGAATAACTGAGTCAAAAGTTATGACCCTTGGAAAATTCCCCAAAAATCCCTGCATCAATTCTATTTTTCCAAGATTTGTTACAACAACGAAATCAAAGGAGACATCAAATGTGCTACAACAAGCATATCAAGGGACAGATAAGGTAAAAGTTGTTAAATTGCAATCTTTTAGAAGAGAATTAGAAACTCTTTGCATGCAGAATTTAGAATCTATGCAATATTTTTTCACTAGAGTTATGGTAATAATGAATCAAATTATATCTTATGGAGAAGATTTAAGAGATCAAAAAATTCTTGAGAAAATTTTAAGAAGTCTTCCTGCAAAAATTGATGCCATTGTTGTTGTTATTGAAGAATCTAAAGATTTAACTCAGTTTTTTGTGAATGAGCTTATGGGATCTCTTCAGTCTCATGAGAAAAGGATGAATAGATTTGTTGAAAAATCTCTTGAGTAAGCTTTTCAAGAAAAATCCAATATTTCAAGAGATAATGTTGAGAATTCTTCTCGTGAGGAAGTTTTGAACACTTGTGGACGAGGAAGAGGACAAGAAAATAGAGGAGGTGAAGGTTGAGGAAGATTTTTTAATGCAAATGACAAAGGAAGAGATAATGACACTAATGATGGAGGTAAACAATTTGGAAAATCCCAAGTGCAATTTTTTTATTGTAAAAGATTTGGCCATTACGAAAGTAATTGTTGGAAAAAACAAAAGCCACAAGCTCATTTTTTCGAGGAAAAGAGTGATGTGGGCACTTTGTTTTTGGCTTGTAATTTAGCTAACAAGGTTTCCAAGGAGGTATGACTTTTGGACAATGGTTGCAGCAACCACATGACTAGAAACAAAGATAGTTTTTTCAAGATAGATGAATCTACAAAGTTGGAAGTATTCTTGGGAGATGACAAGGCAGTGGAAGTTAAAGGTAAAGGAACAATTACAGTGCAAACAAAGCAAGGCCAAGTAAAACATATTAATGATGTGTTATATGTTCCTAGTTTAGCACATAATTTTTTGAGTGTGGGGAAGCTTATTGAAAAGGGATATATTGTTGTTTTTAAGAACAATGAATGCATCATATATGATAAAGAAAATCATAATAAAATTATAGCCAAAATTAACATGTTGCAAAACAAAATTTTCTTTCAATTTTTCTTATGATGCAAATAGAGCATTAAAAGTTGGCTATGGTGATGATTCTTGGCTATGGAATATGAGGTATGAGAATCTAAATATAAGAGGATTAAAGTTACTACATAATAAACAAATGGTAAAAGGATTGCCTCTTATTGATTGTGTTGATCAAGTTTGTGAAGGATGCATTCTGGGCAAACATCATAGACACTCATTTCTAGTTGGTGAATCTTGGAGAGAAACAAAACCATTAGAGCTAGTACATGAATATATATGTGGTCTCATGCAAACCTTGTCACTCAACAAAAATACGTATTTTAGTATTTTTGTTGATGATTTCAGTAGAAGAACATGGGTGTATTTCATTAAAGAGAACTTTTATGCTTTTATTATTTTTCAACAATTTAAAGTTGTTGAGAAGCAAAGTGGTTATCTTTTAAAAACATGACGCACAAATAGAAGGGGAGAATTTACTTCTAATGATTTTAATGATTATTTAAAAAAGAATGGCATATTTATGAAATTGACTACAGACTATACTCCCCAACAAAATGGTGTGGCTGAACGAAAGAATCAGACAATAGTTGAGATGGATAGGAGCATGTTGTAAGGTAAAGTCTTCCAAATATTTTTTGGGCTGAAGTTGTAGCTACATCTATTTATTTTCTTAATAGACATGTCCAACCAGAAGTGTGAAAAATATGACTCCGTATGAGACATGGAGTTGAAGAAAACCTGGTGTTGCTCATTTGAAAGTCTTTGGTTGTATTGCTTATGCTCATGTTCCTTATGAAAAAAGAACAAAACTAGATGATAAAAGTGTGAAATGAATTTTTATTGGATATTGTGAGGAGATAAAGGCTTATAGATTATATAATCCACAAATTGAAAAATTGTTGGTTAGACGTGATGCGTTTTTTGATGAAAAAGAAGAATGGAAATGGAATCAAGGAGTGCAACGAGAATGCCCAAGAACTATTATACACGAAGATGAATATTATGTTTCCAGAAATCCAACCAATAGTCCAAGTACTACTACTACATCCACTCCATCATCTTCTTCAACTTCAATTCCAAGTCCTCCTCCAAGAAAGGTAAAATCCTTAAATAAAATTTATGGATATTCTAACTTTGCTCTAATGTCTCAGATTGAAGCAAAACCAAGATTCTTTGAAGATGCATCAAAACATGAAGATTGGTAAAAAGAAATGGATGAAGAGATTGCAGCCATTAAAAGGAATGAAACATGGGAGATTTTGGATCCTCCTACTGAAAAATAAGTCATTGAGGTAAAATGAGTGTACAAAACAAAGTATGCAGCTGATAGGCCCATACAAAATAACAAAGCAAGGTTGGTGGCAAAGGGTTTTTCTCAACATCCAGGTACATACCATGTTGAGACATATGCTCATGTTGCAAGACTAAATACAATAAGGATTGTTTTAGCATTATCGACACAATATAAATGGTTGGTTTATAAGTTTGATGTAAAATCAACCTTTCTGAATGGTGTTTTGAAAGAAGATTTCTATGTTCAACATCCCCAAGAATACGAAGTTAAAGAACAAGAACATAAAGTTTATAAATTAAAAAAAGGCTCTTTATGGGCTTAAACAAGCTCCAAGAGCACGACGATTTAGCATGATAGATAATTATTTTCTAAAAAAAAGGATTTAAGAGAAGTGAAAGTGAACCCACATTATATATCAAGTCAAATGGTACAAATCGTACCGAGAATTGGTTCTGCAAGAGGTGGAAGAAAATGTGGGATGATGATCACTTTCAATTTCAATATCAGAGTGTGTTAGGAGCAATGAGGATGCATATGAACGGTATTTCATTGCGAATTGGAAATAGTAATGGGAATCTTTGGATGATATATGTGCAGATGGAAAGGGAGTATGGATATGAGTTAGGAGTTTGAAAGGCGCAAAGAATTTGTGGGAAAGATTAAAATGAAAAATGTCCCTGGAATGCAGAGATGTATATACACACTAAATCCTTCACCTGTGTGGTTATACTCCTGTCGAGGAAATAAAATGTTGCATTGTGCTAATGTTGAAATTTTACGTTTTCTGTTTAAATTATTTGAATAGGATCGTTTTGTAGAAAAACCACCGAAAGAGACAAATTGTTCAATTTATGACTCAGAGAGCAAGCCACTGAGTCAGAAAATAATGCTTATTAGCAACCTCCGGCCAAGTAACATACGGAAACTGCCATCCTATCGTCAACTCCAATCTATAGCGTTTATTTGGTTTAAATCCCAAATCTTTGAATATATCCCATTCCACAAATGTTTGAATAGATTCCATTCCGTTTGAAATTTTTGTCCGTTAAGCTTCAGACTTTAAATTTCACAATTTCGAGTAAAAATACATCCCTTTTTTACCTTTGAAACAAAAAATGCACAGGGCATTATTTTATCTCATATTTTCACTATTTTACATTAGATTATTCGTTAATGTGACTCAAAAACTAACATATTTTCGTTGTTTTAGTTTCGATTATTCATTAATGTGATTGAAACACTCACCTGGTCACAAGCTCCCGATTTTGGCTCAAAGTTTAGTGGGAGGTGACTACTGGTATAGGAAAATTACGGAAGAGACGATTATGACATTATTCTCACAAGAGGAAAACAACGAGAGGGGCGACTATGGGAAACAGATGGGAGACAATTTTTGGAATTTTGTTCGATCGTGGGATTCATCGTTCACATAGGAAAAGGACGAGAGGGACGAATTTCGACATTCTTGTTTGCGGAGGAAGATAACGGGAGGGACCACTATTGGCGTTATACTTTTCAATGATCAAAATTGAACCTTTTTCGATTCTTTTCAAGTGGTTCAAACCTGTCTTTTTCGAGTCTTTTCAAGTGGTTAAAACCTGTCTTAGAAGGGTAATTCAAAACACATTTTTCAAAAAAAAAGGAAATTTTTTAAATCACTTGTCATTTATGGACAAAAAATATTATAAAATTTCAAAAGAAGGGTCACATTTTCAAGAATCCATCAATCTCATTTCCAACTCTTGGATACTCATTACGCATTATAATTTTCATAGTATATGACGATGGATGTGAATCATGAGAAAAATTCATGATTCAACATCCATTACTTGCCTTTGGCATACAACAACTAAACTCATTTCTATTCTTGTTGGCTCTCATCTATTCCTTGATATGGTGTACCCTTCGACAACACAAAATCCATCACAAAGTTCATGCCTATAGAATCCTATCCCTATATTGACATATCCAACATATTAAGTTTCACTTATTATAAGCTTTCGAGAGAAGTTTGGACAGCTTATCTTTGTGAATCCCCACTTGAATTCATGTGTTATGTGCATTTCCTATCCTTGATGATATGATAATTGACATGCCATTTAATGTGTTTAGATCCCACAGTCACTGTAATGAAATTTCCTTTTTTATATTTTCCTCCTCTCTTGTCTTTGCAACAAACCAAAACAATTAGTCATGGGTTATGGACGAAATTGCAATGACATTAAAAAATTGTTAACAAGATTCACTACAAACGTGTGTTTCAATGACAATTTTGAAGAGAACACAATAAGCATCGACTAAACCCAAAGAAATGAGATCATTTCTCTTTCTTCATGTTCACATAGTCCATCTCTCTAAAAGCATCTAAGATGTTGATAGATCTAACATAGTTATAACATTGGTATCTAATATTTTATTATTATTTGAGAACATTCACTATTCTCTCAACCACTTAGTATATTGTTCATGACATCCATGTTATTGCAATAGATACCACTTTGTATATTGTTCATGGTATCCATGTTATTGCAATACATACCACTTAGTATATTGTTCATGACATCAATGTTTTCTCAAGCTCATTGTAAAGATAACACATATAGTTTTTCTTTGTTTCACACAAAATTATGTCAATGATTTTGTGTTGGAATGTTAGGGCTGACCCGTGTTCTACTTAAGGTTTCCAACAAAACCTTGCAAACCATTGGCCCTTCTGGAGGCTAGAAGGCAACACTACGCATAGAGTGCATAGTGCAGTCTCACCCAAGATGGCTTTGGGTTACTGCAGGACCCAGATGTCTGCAATCATGGAAGGGAGGTTATTGAGGGGATGTTAGACATTTTTCTACCTCAACATACATCAAATCTAACATTATAACACATCATTATATCCAGATCTACCATTCTTTATTCATTAAAGTTCATTGTGCAGTAAATATCATGACTATTCTAGTGCGTGTTGCATTTTATTACTAGAAGATTCATTCATTCATCATAAATCAAGTAATAGCAAGACATAAAAGAAACATTCCACATAGAGACACAAAGTTTTACCGTGGTTCACCCCCTAGGCTACGTCCACAAAGACATGACATTCTTCCCTCTTTTATTATTCTTCATCAAGTTTGTGCACTGTGCACATTACATATGTGGCTATATGAGGATGAAAAAATTGTACCAAGATCCATAGCTTGTGATCTTACCCTCAGTTACAACGCATCTCTTTGTCTCAAAAAATGACTCTAAGATCATCAAATCACACCTCATTCACTCACTAAATCACTAGAACTTCTCCAAAAATAACTTACATTCAAAAACCTTTCTCAGATATCTCACAACATGTATTTATACTACAAAAACGGGTTAACACCCGTTACAAAAAAATGACCAAAACCCTAACCCACTAACCCTAAGTGGATTAGGTTTATCCACATTCTAACTCCCTGAGTGCGGCTGGTCCACAATCCAACCGTTTTCTCATCGATCCACATCCGTCTTCCTTCCTTTCACTTTCCTACTTTATCGACACTTCTTTTCCCTATTTTTTGGCGTTGCTTTTCCCTGTTTTCCAGCGCGCGCTCGTTTTCTATTCCATTTCCTAACTGACCTCAATAATTACTGTGCTTTTCCCCAAAATGGTATGCTGTTAGGTAGCTAGAGAGGTAGTGTGTGTGGGGGGGAGGGTGGAGGGTGGCAGAGGGCCCATAGTGATAATAGTGGAGGCCATCCAATGTAAGGTGGACTGGGTCCACTATATTATTAAATAAGACCCACTATAGTAGTTAGATATAATAAATGTAGGAGGACTTCTTAGAAGGTTCTACTTCTAGAAGATTCTTCCTCTAGAATGTTCTTAGGTGATGATAGTACTATATAAAGGGGTTCAAGCAATGTAATGGGACATGCAGAAGAAGTATTTTATTTGGACCTGAAGTTCATTAAGAGGTTTCCCCCTCGAAGAGGCAAGTGAACAAGAGAGGATCCCTTCCATAATAGGATCCATTGTATGGTGTTTCCCTAGCTCAAGGGTTTGATAATAATAAAGTGTGGTTTCTTCTATATTGCTCTATGAATATATTTTGTATTCAGTATTTGTGGTGATCATATTTGTAGATCTATTCAGGTTCTTAAAAAGTGGTATCAGAGCACTTTCCTTGGCCAAAGAAGGGAATAATGTTTTGCTCTTTTTGCAGAATTTTTCTAGGGAAGAAAAAGAGGGCAACACACTTCAGGTTCAGATTTGAAGTTTTATGAGTTGAATTTGGAAAAAAAATGGGTATTTGAATTCCTCTCGGAAAAATACCCAATTTCAAAAAAATCAAGAGCCAAAATGTAGTCCAGGAAGTAAAGTTATGAGCATTTTAAATTCAACAGTTTCTTCAGGGTTTTTTTCCTGAAAAAGTCACGATTTTCTGCAGTAATTTATTTTTAAACCCCTGTTCTAATTTTTGGGTTTTTTTTTTTCGTGACGAGGACGAGACTGCATAGTTCATAACTTTTAATAGGGTTCTTAGATTGCTACCAGATCAGTGCCGTTGGATAAATCATAAGTTATGATCATTTTAAATTCAACAATTTTTCAGAGTTTTTTTCGGGAAAAATCTGCAATTTTCTGCAGTAATTTATTTTTAAACCGTTGTTCTATTTTTTTGGTTTTTTTTTTTCGTGACGAGGAGGAGACTGGAGAGTTCATAACTTTTCATAGGGTTCTTATATTTCTACCAGATCAGTTCCATTGGATAAATCATTTTAAGAGTTTTCTTTTGGTATATTATATGTGGTGTTTCCAATTGATATGCACTCTCAACTCAGAGAAATTATACACATGATTGAAGTAGTGAAAGCTGATATGCATGACCACCTGCAAGGCGGTAGAGATATTTATCATAATGGTCAACAATAATTGGCTCTCCTTCAAGAGATATATCTTATGGCCGACATCATGAATGAATATCATCAAGAAGTGTATGCTTGGTATGATTTGGAGGATGATTGTGATGATTGGTATATGGATAGTTGTCATTTCTAGGATGACAACCACTTCCATATTTTATTTGATGAATCTACTCCACCTTTTGTAGAGAACATCAATGTGACACATCAGGAGCTAGTTATGATTACCAGTGTCCAGCCTGCATATTCTACAACGGTATTGTTCCGTCCAGATTCAATTTTGACCCTTTCCCACTATGTAGATGGATATTCTTATTTGGATCCATATGATAGGTGTCAGTATTGGGAGCATCATTTTTAATTGGTTATTAGGTGTCGGTATCTTCCGTGTGGAGTTCACATGAGAAATTGGACATGGGACCCTGGTTTACAATGGCAGTTGGACTACTTCAGCATAGTGGCTTCCATTTCTCAATGGGACCCTAGTTCTCTAGTCTACTTTAGCACTATGGTCCACACTTATCCATGGGACCCTGGTATATGGTTGTACATCAAGCGTTGAGGACAATGATTTCATAAGGGGGATGAAATGTTAGGTACCTAGAGAGGTAGTGGGCCCTCTCTAGATGGCCCATAGTGATAATAGTGGAGGCCATTCAATGTAAGGTGGACTAGGTCCACTATATTATTAAATAAGGCCCACTATGGTAGTTATATATAATAAATGGGTAGTTAGATATAATAAATGTAAGAGGACTTCTTAGAACATTCTACTTCTAGAATATTTCTCCTCTAGAATGTTCTTAGGTGATGGTAGCACTATATAAAGGGGTTCAAGTAATGTAATGGGACATGAAGAGAAATATTGTATTTGGAGCTGAAGCTCAATAGGAGGATGCCCCTTCGAAGAGGCAAGTGAATAGGAGAGGATCCATTCTATAATAGGATCCATTGTATGGTGTTTCCCTAACTCAAGGGTTTGATAATAATAAAGTGTGGTTTCTTCTATATTGCTCTGTGGATCTATTGTGTATTCAGTATTTGTGGTGATTATATTTGTAGATCTATGCAGGTACTTAACATATGCGCCAACATGCCCCCAATATGCACCTGTGGCTCGTCCTGAGCCACTCAAGTAGTGTTTTCTTCTTGCACTGACTTCTCCAGTGCCTAGAACTTGCCTGGAATTTCTTCCACTTGATATTTTACCTACGTGCTCTTTTCTGCTACAATCTCCACAATCTATGTAGTAATATGCTCCTTCAACAATTCCCTAGTCTCCAGGCCAATTTGTTCAATCTAACCTTTTGTTGCATGAATCTCGTTAAGAATTTGTTTTTCTCCTTCTTGTAGTGGTTCCAATTGGGATTTCCTTGAATGTTTCTCCACTTATATCATCTTCAACTTTGCCTAAATATTCTTCATTTCTTGTGCGCTTTTCAACATGTCCAATATTGTCATCACTTTCTGTTTCTGCTTCAAGTCTTGTACTATAATATTTACCCCTTCTTCTTTCTAGTCTAATTCTTGCAGTTTCTCATCCTCCTGAAGATTAGTCCATAATTGTGTACTCTTATTATATAACTCTGTGATTTCCTAGATGATCTGCACAATACTCTCTGCATGACCTGCCACCTCCTGATCCCTTTGTGTTTTGGCTTATGGTGGAGTTCTTGGTGCTATGAGTTCTGTCAACTCTATAATGTGTCTCATGTAGTTCTCCATCGCTTACACTATCTTCTCAATCTTTTCCTCTGTTGGTAAATTCTTTCCTTGCCCACTGTCAGCAATAATTTTGAACACTTCTTCCACCCACTACTTTATTCGACCAGTGTACTGCTTGGCTTCATCCATTTTGAACTGCACTTGATTTATTGTCATCTTTAGTGTCTTACTTACTTCATTGGAAAATTGTATACTTGTAGCATCTGCATGGGCCCTTGACTGAATTTCTTGCGCAACACTGATTTGAAATTTGTACAACACCTTCATTGGAACCTTGGGAAGTTCCAAGTCCAAATGATATATGTCCTTTAATTGCTTATGCATTGTATCCTCATTAATCTGCAACATTCCTTAAGTGATACAAAAATTTTCATTCCCTAAAGCTATGATATGTATCATCTCCTATTTTGGAACTTTCCTTTCCTCAACAATTTGTTTTTGTCGTGCCTGCTCTTTCTGTTGTGTTGTAGTAAGTTGCAGTTGTTACAATGTATCCTTGACCTCTATAAACTTCTTGATTATATCTTCCCTTTTCTTCTCAACATCATATTGTGATTCTTCCATGGGATCCCACACTTTCTCTGCGACTAACTTTGCATCATCCTCTGTCAGTGTGAGTTCAGGAACGCTCTTCTGCACCTTCATTTTCTTGCGTTGGCCTGTTGTCAGCACTACTGTCCTTTTCATGGGAAGTGTTTATTTCTTCATTGTTGTAACTGGTATGTGCATGTCTAGGAGATATCCTCATGCATAAGAACATTGGTATCCTTCTGTGCTCCTCCATTTCTTACTTCTGCATAGTCATTTTCCTAGGCTCAAGGATTTGGGATAGGGTTCTTTTGCCTTGTATTTGTAACTATTGCGATACCCCTTGTTTATTTAACACGCTTTGTTTCCTTCCTTGTATTTGCTGCTGGGCTATTTGACTTTTGTGAAGGGCCAACCTCTGTTTGTTGCTTAGATTTTGGTACCTTCTTTGAAATTATTGGAACCTTCCATTCTTTAGGTCAATCCTTCATGACTCACTGCACTTATTCTCATGTCACACAATACCTCAATTGTAACCATTCCTTCTTGGGATCCCTCTTACATTGGATTCACATGTTATGTCTAGAATCTTGGAAGTTAGTTATGCTTTGATGCTCTTCCACCACTTTTGGTGGTATCCTTCATGTATTAGCCAACTTCTCCTGCATCTCAACGTAATACATAGAAAAAATGTTGGAATTTTCCTTCCTTTGTTTTTCATCTGAAGTGTGCCATAGTTTTGAATACTTTGTTGCACGACACTTACCTAACCGCTGGTAGAATCCACCGTATTTAGGTTCTCCCCAACCAACCAATTCTATCATTATGAATAGCCACAGATAATGGAATTTTGTTCCAAGACCTTGCACGTCCTTGCGGTCATCCAAAAACAAATTAAGTAGATACAGATCCCAACTAAGTATACTCCCTTTCATGCACTGTGTGGCTACTTCTAATAATCCTGCAGGTGCTTCTTCCTTGCGACATTTTCTTAAAATTTTACAAGCCATCAACTTTGTCACCAACCTCATTGTAGGTTCACTGATCTGGTTAATTATCAACCCCTTGGACCCTCTGTCAGTGCTATATTTATTTATTATATCCTCTTCTAAATAATTTTCCTTTGTCTTATTGTCCAAATAATGTTCTTCCTTTGCACCATCTGTTGGCAAGATTTTGATTTCTACAATTAAGTCTACATATATTTATACTATCTTGTCCATCCATAAGATACCTTCATGTACGCGTTATAGTAGTTGTTTAACACATGCATTTACATCTTTGCATCTCCCAAAGTGGGGAATCTCTAGTAGGTTCATGATCTCCATGTTATATAGACTTGTGGTGCGAACTCAAGGAACTTATCCCTTGATGGACCTGTTCCTTTGATTTCCATATAGACTTGTGGTGCGAACTCAAGGAACTTATCCCTATCTGCAATATCATGATCAAAACACTTCATTTTATCAACACATCCTAATATGTCAGGAAGGATCTTCACTCCTTTAGGTATCTTCGACAATGACAGTGTTAAATCCTTTTGTTTTCGCGACTATGTCATTGTTGCAGGTTTTTCCTTAGTCTTCTTCTTCCCCGCCGATGGCCCTGCTTCTTAGTGCGCATCCTCATCTTCTTCTACATATGAGTTTTTCTTGTCAGTGACATCCTGCGCCTGTACTTTTTCCTATTATTGTTGTGTTGGATATGATACAGGTTGTTCCGCTGCTTCAGCCTGTTATTTGGGCTCATCCAACTTTGTTCACTCATTGTCTTCCTCATTCATCTGTTGTGTTGCTCCTAGTTCAACTTGTTGTGTAGGATGTTTCTCTGTGCTAGGGTTTTGTGTTTCTCCCTATGGGTCGACATACATTCCTTCTTTTGTTGGATCCTTCTCTTCAACAATAGTCAGATTGATCGGCTCAATGAATGGTGATGGAATTGCATCCACATCCAAATAGTTGGATTGATCTGTTATCTAAATATCATGTGGGTCTTCTTCTGTTGGGTGATCTTCTACAACGTGGTAACAATGTAACAACTGTATGACTATTTGTTGATTTTGATTCTGATAGGCTGTCATAATTTCAACTTCAGGTTCTTCAAAAATATTTTCTTTGATCAACTTAAGTGTTGCTTCTATCATGGGATTCTCATGTTCAAATGCAAACGTGATCACAAAGTTCTACTACAAATCTTCCTAGTTTACAGTCCCTCTGCTTAGTTCCAATTCTTTATACCAATTTCTTGGTATGCATTATAATCTACAAATGAAGTGATGTATCCATTCCTCTAGTGGTATCAGTCTCCATTAAGTTATGCATCTATCTATATGTTCTCTAGGCTGTCCTATTCCATCAAATTTCTTCATATATTGATTCGCATGCTCTGCACCAAATCTAATGCGCAGTAATATTTTTCATTGATACCAATCCTAGATATTTTCCTTATGAGTACCCCACCAACATGCATGTGTTACTTTCAGGGAAATATCTAAAACTATTAACCTCTGGTTTTCCAAGACTTCCAACTCAAAATTTGTTAATAATTCTTCCAAATTAGTTTGACCATAAAATGTTGGAGGTTCTCTTACCTCTGTGCCAACCCATCTTAGTGCACGTGTCATTCTTGCACATCTTCTGGTAGATATCTCATGTAAGCGCTATTGGCAATTCTCCAGTCCTGTGTCAAAATCTAAGGCACAAGAACTAATGCTTCTCCAACTAAGTATTCCATATGTTGCTAGGTTAATGTAATCTTCCTTGTGCGAGGTAGTTTTATAAAACTGGTTTATCTCTTCTGTGATGAAGTTTTCTATCACAAGTTCAACATATCTTCCACCTTCTGAAGGATCTAATGGTGCTATGACTCTATATTCTCATAATTCAAAAATTATTTTCTGGGTCTTCAAGTTGATAATGGCTTGATTGTCAAATGCCCAATCCTGTCCCAACAATGTTAGATAAGGTGTAGTATTTTCCACTATGTCAATTACCTCAAAGTATTCCATAGTGCACACACCATATAAATCTACTGGTATGCCTTTCAATCTACCAATTGGTACTACTCTATATTGGTTTGCTAATTTCAGCTGAATAGGTGAATATCCTAGCGTAGGTTCCCCCATGGCTTCCCATGTTTTCTTAGGAAGAACATTTACCTCAAATCCCAAATCTAATATAATGTCACCCATGTTAAAGTCTCCAATATTTGCATTCAATCCGAACTCCCTACTTTTTCTTCTCTTCCTATGGACATGATTTATTGTCTTTATCTCTTCTTCGGAATTGCACCTTTTTATCAGAATTTAATACTTGTAGAGATCTTTGATCATTCAATAACTTCACACAAGATACTATAAATTTTATTAGATTACCTACCTTTTCTGAAGGTTGATATCTGCTGGTATGTTCAGATGGATAAGGAATATCATATACTAGTACATCATCTCCTGGATTTGTATTTGAAGTAGAAACAATATTCTCCTGCAAAATTTCTTGTCTGGCTTGCTTAAATGTCTCCTTTTCTTTCCACGCATAAAATTGTTGTTGAGGTGTTGTATTATTTTTGACCCATCAATATTCGTTTTGATTTTGATTCATTGTGTCTTCACCTATTTTGGTTCCTCCTCGAGTAACTATATTGATATGTTTCTTATCATCTCTAGTTTATGTGGAAATCCATTGAACATTTTGATTATTTTGATTCCTCTTTTCCTATATCTTTGTCAGAAGTGTAGGACGGTCTTCTGTAGCATGATCTGTTGCGCAACAATACATGCATGTCACTGGTGGTAGTGGAAATCCCTTGCATAATGTCCAGGTTGCTGACAATTGTGACATGTTACTAGTCCTCTTCCTCTTCCAAATCCTCCTCTTCCATGACCTCCTCTGAATCCTCCTATGTTACCTTGATTTTCTATGTTTGGTCTATTATAATATGGTACTTGATTATATTGTTGTGCATTAGTATACTGTGGTGGTGCTGTAAACTGCTACGCATTATTATACTGTAGTGGCATTGTAAACTGCTGTGCATTATTATACTGTGGTGGCACTGTAAGCTATCATGCAGGTTGTCCTATCATTAATTCATCTTGCACCCTATAAACATCTGAGGTCCTTTCCTCCATAAGTTCCAAGTCTCGACAATCATTATCCTCATGTCCTACAGGCTTGCAGAAATTGCAGAATGTACTCTTTGGCATTGTTTGGTACTTTTGCATCATGGGACAATGATAGGGATCATGCCCATGTGTTTTACATATTTCACACGATACTCCTCACGTGTGTAAGGGATTTAGCAATCCTACTCCCAAGTACTATGCAAATGTTGGGAACTCATTTTTGTGGTGTTCTTCTATTCTGCATAAGGTACACTAGACATCTTCCCTCTTTTCCTTGCCTTTGTTCTGATTCAACTGAAATGTCAGATTATTGAGATATGCTCTTAGCTCTTCTACAACTAGATCTGTATGTTTATACTGATTCTCTTCTAATTGTAGCGCTGCCTGCAGAGCCTTAGCCTGAGTTCAGAACTTCTGTTGCCTCAATGGGTACTTAAAATGTGGCAATAATGAATTAACGAATAGGTGTCTATGTTGCATATCTGTTATAGGATACTTCAACTTACCTTTCAATTGCTTGAACTTCTGGTCGATCTCCCAAAATGAATCTCCTGACTTCTTTTTTATTTCTATCATCTCATTCATGTATTAATTTTCTGAACTTGGCCTTTGGAATTCATTTATTAGTACCTTATTTACATTTGCGATGATTATAGGTGCTCCTTGTGGACTATTTACTGTGAGGCTCATAAACCAGTCTAGTGTGTGGTTTCTAAATGTAATTGCAAGCTGAGCCACTTTTGTATCTTCATACGTGATTTGTTTAGCTTCCCAAATATTTTCACAAATAAATAAATGTTATTCTGGGTCCTTGGACCCTTCTCCATGAAATTATGGTAACCGGATAGTCGGATCTGCTCCTGCCATTGTAAACTTTTCTCTACTATCTCCTCTGCACGGTGTAGATAAATAACTACTTCTAGATGAACTCGTACTTCCATTTTAATTTCCACTGGTCCCTTGTATTACTAGAATCATTCTACTAATAATTTTCGGTTCTTTCTTTTCTGACGTCTTAGTCACACATGGGGTTGTGGGTTCCACACTAATTCTGATCTGGAATGGAGATCCATCTTCTGTGTTGGACCCTTGACCTCTGATTTTTATCTCATATGTGGCACAAAGGATTTCCTCAGTATGCTCCATAGCATGAAGATACTCTACCTCTTCTTCATCACTTTCCAAGCCTTCCCACTCGACTATTTACCTCTTTTTCCTATTAATCCTATATTGGTAGGGTCTTCCGCTGTGCACCATTCCCTCTTTGTCCATTATCTCCTTGATTTGTTCTTCATCCATCATAATGGGGTCCATTGCTTCTTTCTACTTACCATTCTCCAAATCCCTCTCCATATCTCAGATCATCCTTAGTGTTCCCCCCAGTTCCCCCATGCGCGCAGAGTTATTTAGCTGTATGACTCCATTGTCATCACACCTTTATCATGCAACAAAATATTGATCAACGTATAAAGTGATCTAATATACCTTCCTCTTGGACCCTTCAAAAAATCTTGCTTTGCAAAAGTGTATGATTTTGCAGTATTGACTGCAAACTCGGTAATGAATCCTGCAATAATGCTATCTAGCCAGAAGTCGACTGCATGCGTGGATTTATTATTGACTCTTTGTAGCTACAGAATATTCTCAGTAGTCCACTCTACTAGTCTTATCCAGTTAGTTGGATGATTGTCCTTCATCCTCAATATCCACTCCTGTAGAAAATGTGGAAAATAACAGAAAAATGCCTCATGAAGATCCATAAATACATATCTATCCAAATATTGGTGCAATGTATACTTGGAGTTTCTATTGTCTTTCTATGCAAACTAGAGCTCTTTTGTTCTCAGCTATTGTTCAATCTCTTCTTTAGTTGTACTCCATGGTCTAAACATCCCCTTTTAATATGGAATTCTCTTCATTATTCTTCTCAGCAAGTCCCCTCCAATCTGTTCTTCTGGGTTCCAGTCAACAATGGAACCATTTATTAGATTGTTAGGGATGACCCGGGTTATAGTTTAGGTTTCCAACAAAACCCTACAAACTATTGGCCCTTCTGGAGACCAGAAGGAAACACTGCGCACAGTGCAGTCTCTCCCGAGATGTCTTATGGGTGACTGCAAGACCCAAATGTCTGCAATCGTGGAAGAGAGGCTACTTTGGGGATGTTAGACATTGTTCTACCTCAACATACATAAGATCTAACATTCTAACACATCATTATATCCAGATATACCATTTTGTATTCATTAAAGTTCATTCTGCAGTAAATATCATGACTATTCTAGTGTGCACTGCATTTTATCACTAGCAGATTCATTCATTCATCATAAACTAAGTAATAGAAAGACATAAAATAAACATTACATATAAAGACACAATTTTTTACCATGGTTCACCCCCCTTGAGCTACATCCACAAATATATGACATTCTTCTCTCTTTTGTAATTCTTCATCAAGTTTGTGTGTTGCGCACATTACATATGTGGCTATATGAGGCTGATAAGATCGCACCAAGATCCATAGCTTGTGATCTTACCCTCAATTACAATGCATCTCTCTGTCTCAAAAACTGACTCTAAGATCATAATATCACACCTCATTCACTCACTGACTCACTAGAAATTCTCCAACAATGACTTACATTCAACAACATTTCTCAGCAATCTCACAACATGTATTTATACTACAAAAATGGGTTAACACCCATTACAAAAAAATGACCAAAACCCTAACCCACTAACCCTAAGTGGATTAGGTTTGTCCACATTCTAACTCCCTGAGCACGACTGATCCACAATCCAACCGTTTCCTCGTCGATCCACATCCTTCTTCTTTCCTTTGGCTTTCCTGCTTTCTCAGTGTTGCTGTTCCTTGTTTTCCAACACACACTCATTTTCTGGTCCATTTCCTAATTGACCTCAATAATTACTGCGCTTTTCCCCAAAATGGCTCGCGCCAACAATTTGTTTGGGATTAAAAAATGCAAAAAGTTTAGAAATAACTTGTATGTTCTTGATTAAGTTTATGTATGAGCCTACACAAAATAGACCTTGTCAACATCACAAAACCTAAAATTGTGATTCTTTTCATTCAATTTTCTACATTATCAATTCCCCACTCCCCAATTTTATGTATCTTTATCTACAACGCTAAGTGTTTCTAGAAACATTGAAATCAACATGATGATAATTTAATTGTCAAATATTTGAGAATGCTCCTTAGATCTCTTTCCCTCTACCTTATTGCAAGTCCAAGAACAATGAGATGTATCATTTACAACCTTAATTCTTGGAGAAACATTTTTGATGCCTAGGTAGGATTATTAAGTAAGACATGAAAAAGGTAATATAATTCATGTTATCCTTAGATCTATGCAATAGTATTATGCTCTAACATCCACTCTGTCACACATTTTTTGCATGGTTTGAGAAATAGAGTGAGCAGTCAATGTCCTCAATAAAACCCACACACTTTGTGGTATTGATGGGAAATTTCCTTTAGCTTTGTGTTTGTACCAACTTTGGAAATCTCCAAGTTATAGACATCTTAACCTACATAATAATCAATGTGTGCAATAATGTTAGCATGTTCCTAGAGCCCTATAAAGCAAGTAGGCTCTCTTCATGGATTTTATAGTGTTTTGATAGAATTATCCCCTTTCAACAAATGCCTCAATGTTTAGGACAATTTCTTATTTCTAATGAGATCTACAACAAACATGACTCCCATGGTCAAGAATGATTGAGATATGCTTGAGATATGAATCTAAAGTTGTAATGCTCACTTATCATATGGATACATAGAACAAATCCACTCTTATATAGGTGTTTAAAAAAAGTTTGATTTTGATATTGTATCTAAAGCTTTACATTTTCATTTAAAATACTCTGAAAGAAAAGAAGTTTGACTTGATGCTTATGATTTTTAATATTTATTTATAATATACATATAACCTATTAGAAGGTCACATTTAAAATTTAAAAGTTTGATTTGATTTGATTTTATTTTTATTGAAATTACAACTTATTTATTTAATGATTTGGTGGATGAAAATATACCCTTCCACTTGAAATGAAAATAAACCCTTCAAATTTGGTCACTCAAAAATTACTGACCAAGATCGTTGTTCCATGCATTAACTCTATGGGAGTGGACTATTATCATCGTGCTGGTAAGCAATGATGAAATTTGAAGATATGTATAATTTCAATCTCAACGGTATTTAATATGGTGAAAGTTGTAAAAGGACTTTTATTTTAATTCATAATAATAAATTAAATACATTTATTTTATTTTTATAATATTAATAA
>JASDQU011175602.1:19812-42258 GCA_032191745.1 Picea mariana
ATGGGGGCGGGTCCGGAATGGAGTGATTTTCTGGTGGGCCCTCTTATCTATGTGGTAGGAATCCATTGCTCCATACTCCCACCACGTACCACTTACCACTTTCTGACATACCCCCCGTCACCCCATGACATCATTTTCCACCTTTTCCCCTAAGGGTCACATCTCATAACTCTGTCAGTCCATTCCCCCTGTTCTCTCATTACAAGTCCCTTCACCATGGTCACTTCCTAATCAACACCTGCCACGCCACCCGGTCATATTCATCATTCATTGTTACCTGCCATCTCACACTCCGAAAGAACCATTGGCCATTTATTACTATCTAACTTATCTGTTAGCTTGCTAATCTATCCCTCGTGCCCAACAGGTATCCGTTTGCTCAAAACTACTCTTTTTGTTCATTCTCCCATTGCTTACTTTGTTTTTGCACCAGAGATATTATCCCTATTTTACCTCCATTCCTGTCAGCCATTCAAAACCACAACCATCCCCACTAACGTTGTTTTTGAATTACAGGTATTTGCACAGTGATGGCGCCAAAATCCAAGAAAGCAGAAGCCGAGGAAAATCCTTTCCTCTTGCCTCTTGTTGATCTCGACAGGATCCATTTGGCCGACAAAGATCATTTAATCACAGACACCAGGTGTGAATTCGACTCCATGGATTTGCAGTCATGGCTCAAAGAGACTTTCTTAGATCAGAGCGATGAAATTGGGCTCTGGGAGTCCAAACTTCCTCTGTATCTTTTCCCCCAAGTTCACCATTTCCCTGAATTCGCCCTCAAATGTCAGGCTCATTACCTTCCAGACCAGAGAGCCATAGTATCTTCATCAGGATAAACTTTGTTCTTCATTACACTAGAAGCCATTGGTCAGATGATGTAGATACCCAGAGCTGAATCCACGTCCCCTTTCAATCTTGAGTCATCACAAAGTTGTACCAGAAACTATCATTCCCTTAGAGAGACCATATTTTTGAGCTTTTCCTCCCTCATGCCGCCCATATCCCCAAGACAAATCCCCCGTACCCTTCCTTCCTGTTCTCAGAGAAGGGAAACCAAGTCATTTCATCGCTATGTGCTCTACTTGGTTATTTTTCTGACAAATGGGTGGATGAACCCATATTAGGTTTTCTTTCCATCTTCTCCACAGAAGAAAGACCCAACACTCAGTTCGACTACAGCAATTTCCTGGCGGACAATATTCACAAGCAGTTCTCAAATTTCACCTCAGAAGGCATGTTCCGGTATTCCTCAATACTGGCCTACATGTTCACTTTCTTTCAAGTGGACAGGTTCCCCTTTTCAATGCAGAAAATGGACAAGGACAGGATACTGCAGGCGGTAATAGTTTGGACTTCACTACTCAGACAAAATTCAATAGAGTTTAGTTTCAAACATTTTATCGAGCAGTTCTACCATCTAGTGGTGAGCATGCTCAACGACAGACTTGAACCAAGAATAAATGAGGAGATTCAGAGGTTTTTATGCCTCTCATACCTTGCAAAAACTAGAGACTGGTATCTTTACCAAAACCACACCGAGATCAGAGTATATGGATGCAAGTTAGCTCCATACAAACTACTCAAGTATCTTCCCGTGAGGATATTTTCTTTGGAGTACATAAGGAAAATGATTAACTCCGATGACATACATTTTGTGTCTTTGAAAAGGAAACAACAACTTATAATTAAAGGGAAAATAGGGTCTTTCATCTGCAATAGCCGAGGCGCCAGGGAGGAAGAAGACATACTGTTGAAAGAAATGAAGTTTTATGTTAGTTTCATATGGCACTATGATACATGCAGGATAATTTCTGAGATTAGGTTAAAAATAAAAATGCCCCATATGTTCATACACCCAAGCCTGAGATAGAGAAGTTTGCAAATCAAACAGAATGGGAGCTGAACACTCTGGTCGAGATAGAACAGCAAGACCCTTCGGTCATCATCTCACAGACTACTACACCACAGGTTCCCAAGGAGAAAAGACTCAGGAAGGATACTTCACCTTCCATCATCGAAGTCTCGGCTGAAGATTTCCAATTACACACCAAAAGGCCAAAAACCAGTCATACACTTGACACGGTTGGTGAAAAGGAAATCCAATCCACTGCAACTATGAAAGATGATCGATCACTTCTGAGCACAAGAAGCAAGCAAATCATGTCTACATTTTTGCCTAAGAATCCCACAAATACTCCACTAGTCGACCAACTGAGTAAAGTAGGACCAAAGTTGAGTGTTTTTGAGAAGTATGACCTGATCAAAAAGAAAAATCAGACACTGACCAACAGTACTTATGCTCAGTTTTGGAAACGAACTTCAACGACACAGCACAGACTGTTGTCTACATTAGATATAGAGAAGGGTAGAATGCACATGGATTTTCTGCAGGCATAGGTGCCAGACCCAAAAGCCATCATTGATTACAAAGGAGAAACATTCGAGTCTCATACTAGAGATGTGCATCCCGCTGATCAGATGGATTTGCACAGGCAAACTGAAGAAATGGTTTTCTCCACGTTGGAAAATGATTCTACTGCGATTGCTAAATTATAGATATCTCTGAGCAATGCTTAGACACAGTTGAACTTAGAAAATATATCATCCTTTGCAAAATATAATAGAATTAAGACGTTGGAAGAATTGGTCCTCAAGATCGGGTATGACCCCTCGAATGTGAAAGAAGTTGAGGAGATGTTAAAAAAGAAAAATGCCGATATAGCATCTATGAGGAAATAGTTGAAACTGCCACCAACGAAAGATGTGTAGGCAAAGGAGATAGCTGAGACAGAAGGGGAAAAGGATGAGATGCTCAGGTTGATTATGGAGCAGAATGCATATGTGAAAGAGATGGAAGCTGAACTGGAAAGGTTAGTGAAAGAGAAGGAACAATCAAAGCCTATGGAAATCATTCCATTGAGTGCATTTCCACTCATAGGAGTAAGCACAACATCTACAACGGGAATCCCCTCAGCAGAAACTCCCTCAGTAACTCCACTGACAGCTCTGGAGAAGACAATAGAACTGGAAAAATCCATGGAAGAGATGAATTTGCAAGAGATAAAGATTAGCAAACTTAAAAAGGAGGTTGAGAATCTTTAGCAACTCAAGTCTTCTTACCAAAATAGCTACTCCAAGGAGAAACAAACATCAGACAAACTCAAACAAGAATTGCAACAGCTTCAAAGGAAAACAGTGGCAGACAAAACACTTGCTGAGGTCAAGGAAAGTGTTTGGATGGATATCACCAAGTCCGTAAATGAAATATGGCCTATGGTTCAAATCATGTTCGAGAAAAATAAACTAGTGTAAAGAAGCAAGCAGGCTATTTCGAAAATAAGAGGAGAACTGGGAGAGATGCCCACAGAAGCCACTGAGATCATTACATTCCTGAATTCAAAAACCAGAGAAGAGTTAGAGGATTTGAAAATTGAAGATAGGATGTGTTATCACTCCAAGAAACTCTTTGGGGTTGTAGGCCAAAGATGCTTGGTAACTCAAGAATAGGGTAAATTTGGTATGCTTGGATCAATGGGATAACTCAATGGCTAATGAGAAGAACAACTTATCATGCATTCAAATAAGACAGTGCTTTTAGAAAACAACAATTAGACAACAAAGTTGAGCAGGGGATGAAGAATACTAGTCTAGATAACCGAATACAACAATGTGCAGGGTCGTACAAAACAAAAAGAAGTCTTTAATTCAAGTTCATGAGCTTAATAAGAAGATGACAGTTCTTAGAAGCTGATTTAAACTGAAATAAATTGCAGAATAAAGAAATATATGAAATAATCTGACATTGAAAACAAAAGAGGACTGTGATTCTATTATCAATATAAAAAGTCTAGTACAATAGCAAAAAGTATCCATGATTGAACCCTGATCTATTAAAAAGATAGGCATTTATAGCCTTTAGAATCAGTTTTTTAGATCCTGAAAACTTGGATTTGTATATCTAAAAATAGAAACTAAAACTAGCCAAATACAAATTAATAATAAAAAGACTAGTTCCTAGGACTCGAGCTGTCTTTTTGTTGATCTTTGACATATTTTCTTCATTACTTTTAGGACTCTGTTGTGTCATGGAGGGTAAATACACCAATCTTCTACAGCTGGAATCTTTGAATAACCATAACCAAAAATTTAGTTGACCAATTTAACATTTGGTCCCAAAATCTTCATGAATATTTGATACTGAGTTTTTCTTGATTTGGTGGTTAATCATTTGATACTCCCACACCTTTTCAAATTCTCCAAAATCGCTTTGCTCCAGCTGAATTTTCCAAAAATTTCTTTCTGTAGTTTCACCAACTAATTCACCTTACGATCTGCTAGTTAGCTAGTGAAAGTTTTGCTTTTCACTAGCTAACTGGTTATAATTTCTCCCTTTGCGCTGGTGAAAGCTCTGTCTTTGGCCAAAAAGAAACCTTTCATATTCAAAACTGTTGTTTCACCAAAAACTCAGTGTTCTTTTGATTTATCTCCCTGCAAATTTACAACAACCTATCATTCTTGAGCCACTGCCAAATCTGCAAACAAAATATCTACTAGAACTTGTCAAATAGAATGAACTCGAGGACAACAAAAGGATGTTTCCTTCAATGCAGGAAGAAAAGAAGCATATGCTCTGGTGTAAATAGGTCACTTAGATTGCATGCATGTGATAACATTTTACATATATTTCTCATCTCTGAAAGGATTTTGTCATGAACTTCAAAGCTAACAATAATGCATCTGGATTTCCATTCTCAGGAACCTTCTGTAGTTAATGAAAGCACACTTCCACCTTCCAAATCCCACATACGAACAGTACAATCCATACTGCCTGATACCAATACTTGTCTACTATGTGCTTCTTTGGAGTAACCACCATATTATGTGCTGCCAGACAGAGTATAGGACCTGTGTGGCCTGTAAAAGACTGTAAAGCCACATTTACACCAATTTTCTGTTTTAATCCATCTTCTTTAACATAAGGATTTAGACCATTCCATCTTTTAAAGTTTTATCTTACCACTACAAAATCCGTATACTAAAGCAAATGGTATACTGGAATTCTCTAAAAATATCACGGAAGATGTAACAATCTTGCTTCTTTCAACCAATAATGCATTGTTTCCTTTCAAATGATCAACAAAAGATATCTGCCTCTGTAAACAACTTAATTATTCAATGTTATCAGCCTCTAGTTTTCTGCTCCCTGGCTTCTCTTCTAGAGCATCCATTTCTCCTTCGTAATTATACCTGGTACTAATGTTAGCATAAGACAAATTGGAAGTTTTCAACCATTCACTCCAGTAAAGATAACCACCATGAAATTTAGAATTTTCTCACCAAACAACATTTGCAAGCTCTCTAAATCTGCTGCTTCTTCTGCAGTAAATTGATTTCTAGCAGAAAGTACAAAAAGAATTCCATGGAGATCATCCTTTGCAAGGTCGATACATTTGAAAATTCCTTTGTCGAGAAAGTCTAGATTGACAGTAGGGTCAAAACTTCCTGAAAATCGATGCATCTCTTCTCTGCATCCATTACTCAATATGCTTTTCTTGATGAGGAGGATCATTTACCTGCGTGTTCATTCCTTCTCGTGGCTTATAAATGATGGCTTGATGCCCTCAACTTGTCAAAACAATGTAAAAATAGAGCTATCCTCGACATGAACGAAATCAACCTTCTATCATCTAGAAAACCTAATGAAAACACTACTGTCGATTTGTTGAATATTCAAGGGAAATCATCACATGTGACAACACACAGTACATGGTTTTGACTGCTGGATATATCATTCAATGGGAGAGTAGAAATCGACACTTGCGCTTAATGTTGGGCTTGAGAGTTGGGTGTTGTATGGTTTATGTGTTGAATGCGCTTGACATTTGGACTCAAGCTTTGGCTTGACTCATTTCTTGGTGCGCTAGGGTTGATGTATGGCTTTATATGTTGACTTGTTACATGTGTATTGAGTCAGTTATGCGTGGCTAGCATGTAGGATGGTTTCAGTGATTTGGCATATGTAGACTTGGAGTTGGCTTTATTACTTTGTCTTGACTTATTGTTTGGTTTGTGCATGTAGCTTGACATATGGCTTGTGATTTGAGTTTGAATAAATTTAGGACACTTTAAAGCACGCACCATATTTTGGTTAAAATAACAAAATAACAATATATTTTTTTTATTCGCAAATCTAAGAGGCATAAAACTAGGGTTTTAGGCTCTAACAATAGGGCTTTGGGAATGTAGATAAGAAGGAAAAGTCATAGGAGTCTTTGGGAAAAATAAATCAATGGGAACTTCTCAAAAATGTCTGGAAACAATTGGAGATCGTGACACTCGTCAAAAATGGAAAATCTAGCTTAAATTGGATGAAAGTGCTAAAATTTACCAGTACATTTTGAGCACTAACATCTGGCCCTAACTAGGATGGAGACCTCCCTGTGAGGTTTCCAAGAACCAAGTAGTTCCAGTTGCCTTTACCATTGGGCATGGAGTCATCTGGATACCTTTGGCATTGGGCATGGAGTCATCTGACCTGTGCAACTATTCCTCTGCAACCCTGTAACTTGCATGCAACCTCCTGCTTATTCATGAAATCAACAACTGAAAAAGATTTCACTGCTCGTATGGCGAGCTTATTCCTCTTCCTACTTCTACACTAACAAGTAGAGGAAAATTTATCAAGTAAGATCGAATTTCCAATGCAGCCATATCAGAAACTGATTTACTGTTCAAATCCTTGATCTTGACTTGAACAATAATGGAATGGATAGCCAACAAAAAAGAGATTTGAACAGACGATCAAGCCAATTTTCAAGTGATAAAAATAGTTTAACACATATACTGTTCATAGATTCCAAATAGTTGGCAAAATGGTCATTAAAGTCATAATGAAATACCTCTTTGAGTTGCTGATCCAACTGACTGTAATGCTGCTCTTCTTTTCCTTCACAAAACTCAATGTTGAATGTAGACTGCTTGATCTCTATTAAAGGAAAATACAAACTCAATTTCTGATCTGAACCTTTCTGCTCCTCTTCACCATCACTCTCTTTGTATTTGCTGCAATTCCCCTGTGTCTGCAAATCAAAAAACTGAAAGTTGTCCTTACTATCTGTTGCAGATTTGAAACTGTCTTCTATTGATATGTCAATCTACTCAACATCTTCAAAGTTTTTAGAAGGAATAATCTGATCATCATCCTTAAATGTTTCAAAAGAAACAATCTGATCATCATGACAGTCATATTTAATAGATGAATTTGATACAATGTTAAAGGCATCCTCATGGCTATCATAATGTGGATCAACAATTTCTTGATCATCATGAAAGATATCTTCTTCGTAGGTGATTTCAATTTTCTATTCATGAGGTGCTATAAACAGAAGAGAAGACCTAAAATCTTCAGCCAGATTAAACTCATCATATTCAATGTCTTCTGCAAACATGGAATGGCTGATTACAACATGATGTCATTCCTTTATGGGAAAAGAAAAAGGCTCATCAAAATCAGATTCATAAATGTCATATATGGGTTGGCTGCTGTCAAAATCAACATCTTTTGAAGTAGGTGTGTGCTCTACTACATCTGCATACTTATCAACAATAGGTGAGTAGAAAACTCCCGAATCATGCGAAGAAAGACATACAGTCTTTAGATCCTTCTCCCCAATCACGGGTGAAAACATATCGTAGGTAACCTCTTGAAAAGGTTCAGAAAAAACTTCCTCTCTAACTGTCTCTTCATGTAAATCAAAGGCAGCAGGTGTAATAGAGATAAGGTTTGATGCATTTACAGCTATGCAATTCTTATTTGTATCATGAAGATCTTCCTTAACAACATAATTTTCATCTTGACAAACGAAAGAAAAGACTACTTTCTACTGAACATACTTATCAAATTCATCACAACAATCTTCAAAGAGACCTTCAGTTGGAAATTCATCTTTACAAAACAAATGAAAATCAAAATGAAAACTTGTCAATGAGTGAATGCTTGAATTTGGAAGAGACTTGCACCAATCAAGGGCTATCCCCTCTAATGAATACTTGAAAAGTTTAATCTTAACATCTTCATGTATGATCTGGAGTCAATGAATAAACTCATGAAAATCCAATAAATGTTCAGCTGGTACTTCCCATTTTTCTCCTCAAAATCTGGGAAGGCTATGTTCCCATTCATCTCTACTAGGTACTGAATGAGGGTAACCAAAAATACTTAAGAAATTGCAGAACGCATACCTCTTTGCTAAGATCTGGTTCATTTATATACCAGTGGAGTCGCCGACAGATCCGTCCTTCATGGAGTCACCACTGAATTCATCCTTCATGGAGTCGCCAAATACATGATTACAACCAATGTAATGTCCAACCTTTTTCTATCATCAAAGATCAGATCTATGTCGTCTCCCAGGGAAGTTGAGCTTCGATCTCCTCTCCCCAGCAACGACGCCAATTTGTTATCACTCCAAGAAACTCTTTGGGGTTGTAGGCCAAAGATGCTTGGTAAATCAACAATAGGGTAAATTTGGTATGCTTGGATCAATGGGATAACTCAATGGCTAATGAGAAGAACAACTTATCATGCATTCAAATAAGACAATGCTTTTAGAAAACAATAATCAAACAACAAAGTTGAGCAGAAGATGAAGAATACTAGTCTAGATAACTGAATACAACAATGTGTAGGGTCGTACAGGACAACAAGAAGTCTTTGATTCAAGTTCATGAGCTTAATAAGAAGATGCCATTTCTTAGAAGCTGAGCTAAACTGAAATAAAGTGCAGAATAATGAAATATATGAAAGAATCTGACATTGAAAACAAAAGAGGACTGTGATTCTATTATCAATATAAGAAGTCTAGTACAATAGAAAAAGCATCCATGAATGAACCCTAATCTATTCAAAAGATAGGCATTTATAGCCTTTACAATAAGTTTTTTAGATCCTGAAAACTTGGATCTGTATATCTAAAAATAGAAACTAAAACTAACCAAATACAAATTGATAATCAAAACACTAGTTCCTAGGACTCAAACTGTCTTTTTGTTGATCTTTGACATCTGTTCTTCATTACTTTTAGGACTCTGTTGTGTCATGGAGGGTAAAGACACCCGTCTTCTGCAGCTGGAATCTTTCAATAACCATAACCAAAAATTTACTTGACCAATTTAACATTTGGTCCCAAAATCTCCACGAATATTTGATGCTGATTTTTTCTTGATTTGGTGGTTAATCATTTGATTCTCCCACACCTTTTCAAATACTCCAAAATCGCTTTTCTCTAGCTTAATTTTCCAAAAATTTCTTTCTGTAGTTTCACTAGCTAATTCACCTTACGATCTGCTAGTTAGCTGGTGAAAGATCTACTTTTCACCAGCTAACTGGTTATAATTTTTCCCTTTGCACTAGTGAAAGCTATGTCTTTGGCCAAAAATAAACCTTTCATATTCAAAATTGTTGTTTCACCAAAAACTTAGTGTTCTTTTGATTTATCTCCCTACAAATTTACAACAACCTATCATTCTTGAGCCACTGCCAGATCTGCAAACAAAATATCTACTAGAACTTGTCAAACAGAATGAACTCGAGGACAACAAAAGGATGTTTCCTTCAATGCAGAAAGAAAAGAAGCATATACTCTAGTGTAAATAGGTCACTTAGATTGCATGCATGTGATAACATTTTACATAGATTTCTCATCTCTGAAAGGATTTTGTCATGAACTTAAAAGCTAACAATAATGCATCTGGATTTCCATTCTTAGGAACCTTTTGTAGTTAATGAAAGCACACTTCCACCTTCCAAATCCCACATATGAACAGTACAATCCATACTGCATGATACCAATACTTGTCTACTCTGTGCTTCTTTGGAGTAACCACCATATTATGTGCTGCCAGACAAAGTATAGGACCTGTGTGGCTTGTAAAAGACTTTAAATCCACATTTACACCAATTTTCTGTTGTAATTCATCTTCTTTAACATAAGGATTTGGACCATTCCATCTTTTAAAGTTTTATCTTACCACTACAAAAGCCATATACTAAAGAAAATGGTATACTGGAATTCTCTGAAAATATCATGGAAGATGTAACAATCTTGCTTCTTTCAACCAATAATGCATTGTTTCCTTTCAAATGATCAACAAAAGATATCTACCTCTGTAAACAACTTAAGTATTCAATGTTATCAGCCTATAGTTTTCTGCTCCCTGGATTCTCTTCTAGAGCATCCATTTCTCCTTTGTAATTATACCTGGTACTAAAGTCAGCATAAGACAAATTGGAAGTTTTCAATCATTCACTCTAGTAAAGATAACCACCATGAAATTTAGAATTTTCTCACCAAACAACATTTGCAAGCTCTTTAAATCTGCTGCTTCTTCTACAGTAAATCGATTTCTAACAGAAAGTATGAAAAGAATTCCATGGAGATCATCCTTTGCAAGGTCGATACACTTGACAATTCCTTTGCCGAGAAAGTTTGGATTGACAGCAGGGTCAAAGCTTCTTGAAAATCGATGCGTCTCTTCTCTGCATCCATTACTCAATATGTTTTTTATTATGAGGAGGCGCATTTACCTGCATGTTCATTCCTTCTCGTGGCTTATAAATGATGGCCCGATGCCCTCAACTTGTCAAAACACTGTAAAAACAGAGCTATCATCGACATGAATGAAATCAAACTTCTATCATGTAGAAAACCTAATGAAAACACTGCTGTCAATTTGTTGAATATTCAGGGGCAATCATCACATGTGACAACACACAGTACACGATTTTGACTGTTAGATAGATCATTCAATGGGAGAGTAGAACTCGACACTTGCGCTTAATGTTGGGCTTGAGAGTTGGGTGTTGTATAGTTTATGTGTTGAATGCGCTTGACTTTTGGACTCAAGCTTTGGCTTGACTCATTTCTTGGTGTGCTGGGGTTGATGTATGGCTTTATATGTTGACTTGTTGCCAGTGTATTGAGTCATTTATGCGTGGCTAGCATGTAGGATGGTTTCAGTGATTTGGCATATGTAGACTTGGAGTTGGCTTTATAACTTTGTCTCGACTTATTTTTTGGTTTTTGCATGTAGCTTGACATATGGCTTGTGATTTGAGTTTGAATAAATTTGGGACACTTTAAAGCACACACCATATTTTGGTTAAAATAACAAAATAACAATATATATTTTTTATTTGCAAATCTAAGAGGCATAAAACTAGGGTTTTAGGCTCTAACGATAGGGCTTTGGGAATGAAGATTAGAAGGCAGAGTCATAGGAGTATTTGGGCAAAATAAATCAATGGGAGCTTCTCAAAAATGTTTGGAAATAGTTGGCGATCGTGACACTGGTCAAAAATGGAAAATCTAGCTTAAATTGGATGAAAGAGCTAAAATTTACCAGTACATTTTGAGCGCTAACAGGACAGAGACCATCCTCGAGGTCAAGAGGGTCCTGACCAAAAGAGGATTGTTGCTACAGTTGGAGTACAAAGTCCAGACTATGGACATAGGAGTGCAAAGATTTTTCAGCAAAATTGAAGCTCTATAGAAGAAAGGCCTCCCTAGCTTAAGGGTCATAGATGACAAGTTAATGACACTTTCTGATGATAAAAAGAAACTAGTCACCGTGGCTAAAGATAGTTCAAAATTCTCGGGAATACATGGCAGTATCATAGGAAAGGAATTTTTATAATATTTACAGTCAGACATCAGCATACAACACGAGATCTGATACATTTTCATCGTCAAGCCAACTTTTTCCAAGTATATAGAGATGGATGAAGTATACCGAAAAGTCGTCATTCCAAGTCACCTTCGATGGGAAGAGTTATGCAATCTAATCGAGTAGGAGATGAGGTGTCCAAGCCCAGTCAACTATCCAATCAGACGAGGTCATGCAGAGGACTCACCAACGTTTAACCTAGAAATCAGCATGAAGATTTCAACACATCATCAAACAGTTCCTAAATTTTTGTATCTTGTTGAGTTAGTTAGCTAAATTTAGAATTTTCCACATCCTGATCTTTAATGACAGGTTCGTATGTAATTTTTGATTATAAGGACTTCAAACTTTGAAGTACCAAGGGTTGATTTTTACGCCCTGTAAGCCATAAAGACTGTAATTTTTATCAAGAGATCTTCCAGTAATACAAAGGGATGTTTCACAGGATTCTCACATGTTATTCATTGGTGATGTTTTCTTTTCTATGTTAAATTTTTTTCTCCTTCAGTTGTCATATTGTTTTCTAATCTAATCTTTTAAAAGTAGCGCATGTTGCAGGATTTATCTGTGTATACCCTGTTTCCGGCTTTGAAAGATCTAAATGTTTATCTTTCTGATATTACAGTGAAGAAATTCTTAAATGCTTCTTTAATTTAATTGATATTCTCATCTTTTCTACTATTCATCACTTTATTACTAAAGAATCCAATGAATGCATTATCTTTCCCTATGAAAATAATCTTTTAATTTTTTTTTAGACCTCTATCTTTATAATACAGACCCCATAGCCCAATGGAGGCGTAAAACCCTTTTCATCCAACTTAACAAAAACAAAAACAAACCATTCAATCTTATTGTATTTAACTATCCTAATATCTCAAAGTTAAAACATAGCTAAGTCATACAGAGAAATCCCTCTCTGAAGCTGGTAGGGCTAGATTCCAGTTTCAAAGTGATTGGATAAAGTTACCTCTTGTAAATTTCTTCTACTCTGACAACCTCTAGGAATTTACAGAGCATTAACACCATGTACACTACTCGATGCGCTTCACTCAAGATCAAACTTCTTAATTCGTCGTTAGGTGGTATGTAAATTCTACCATTAAATCTCAACAATCTGTCATTGTCCAATGAGTAACCTTCAAACTTCAGTACCATCATGGTATTTTGTCCAATATTATCCTTAACTTATTTATACCAGTCATTGTTTATCTGTAGAGTTAGAATATTTTCTCGAAGATTCCTCTTAAGAGGTATTACCGAGAATATGCATGGTCTCCAACTCAACACATATTCCACTATGTTCACTGTTCCTTTAATGTAAGTAATCTCAAAGTCATATTCGCTAAGTAGTTCATACCAACGCCTCTGTTGTGCGTTCAAGTCACTCTGAGTAAATATATCCTGCAATCCACAGTGATCTGTCTTTAATTCGAATTTTCATCCAATCAAATAATGTATCCATACTCTCAAGGAATATACAATTTCTAATAACTCCAAGTCATGCATTGCATAGCTTTCTTTATGCTTTCCCAATTTCCTTGAAATGTAAGTGATCACTCGACCGTCTTACATCAAAACTCTGCCTAAACCTACCTTGGATGCGTATGTTCATACCAAGAATTATTTGTCCATGTCTGGGACTTTTAGTGTCAGCGTTGTCGTCAACAATGCTTTGAGATTTTTAAATTCATCTGCGCATTTCTCTGTCCAAACAAACTTCCTCTTTTTCTTCTACAATTCCATGATTGGATTTTCTATCTTCGAAAAAGCTTCGACAAACCGTCGGTAATATACTTCTAAACCCATAAAGATATATACTTCTTATACATTTTTTAGAGTTGGCTATTCCATAACAACCTCTACTTTCATTGGATCCACAACGATACCTTCACCAGATATGATATGTCCCAAGTAATGAATCTTCGATTGGTAGAAACAACATTTCGATAACTTCCTGTACAATTTGTTTTCTCTTAGACATTATAGAACCAATCTCAAGTTCTCATCGTGATCTTCTTTCATCCGAGAATAAGTCAATATGTCATCAATAAAAACTTGAACAAACTTGTCCAAGTATTCACAGAACACCTTATTCTTCAAACTCATGAATACCCCTGGGGGGTTCGTCAAACCGAACGGTAAAACTTTAAACTCATAATGTCTGAATATCATCTTAAATGTGGTCTTGGGGATATATTCCTCCTTAATCCATAATTGATGATATCCCAATTTTTAGACAGTTGTCTTATGTTGATGGATAGTTGGTATGGATTGTTGGTTTTCATTGATGTCAACTATTAGAGAGTGATATTGTAGATTGATTTCAACCCTTAATGATTGATGTCAAACCTGGGATAAAGTCTGATAGTGAATTCTGGTAGCACAAAGGTTTGGATAATGGACCCAAGTTTGTTTTATGTAAAGATGACTCATTATTGTCTTGTCATGGTTGATAATAAGTACAAATAGATGAACTCCAAAGTGGTTCCCTTATGGTGAAATCCCTCACGGGAAGATGCTTTATGGATTGAGTTATCCTATAAGTATGGTTAGAGAAACCATGCTTATTTTTGGAATAATGATATGAAGGTCAATGAATTTTTCAGTGAAATTATCCTAGATGGATAGTGCTTGTCATGCCATTTCTGGTGGTATGTGCAACGTCACATAACTCCTCACGGTTAGAGAGTTATGGCCATGCGAAGTTGGAGAACCCAGGTTTGGGTAATGGACCCAAGTTTGTTTGATGGATAATGGTATGAGTTTTGATATATTTTCAAGTAATACTATTCTATATGGATATTACATGTAATTGCATTTCTGGTGGTATGTGGAACATCACATAACTCCTCACGGTTTGAGAGTTATGGCTTTATGAAGTTGGAGGACGGTCTTATGTCATCTAGAAGTCCCAAAAGGTCAAAGTAGTGAAAGTGGTTTAAGATATTTTAGAAGGTAAATAATAAATTCAAGTGATGAGTGTACTATAATTCAAATTGAATACAAAATAAATTATTTAAATAATAAATTTAATGGAGAAATTAGAAGTGGGTTAACCCTAAAATAAGGAAAGTGGGCAAAGTGACCTAAAAGATGTTTTTAAGGAAGCCACTTGGAGAGTATAAATAAGAGGCAAGGCTATCTCAAGACACACTTGAGAATATTGAATACCTATAGGTGTTTGAGGTAAAAAAAGGATATCTAAGCCAAATTTATGAGGGAAGGTGAAGAAAAGAAGGCCGGAATTCAAGGAATGATAAATTCTTTTGATGATGCTTTCTAAGGTATGTTATTTACAGGTCATCTCACCATTTTCGCAATAACCTTTTTTATAGAATGACTCAGACCGTGAAATTTATATTCCATTGAGGAAACATATCCAAGTATTGGTGGTAAACAATTCAGATTGTGGGTCATTGTATTTTTGGAGTTACACTCTGTGGAAAATAGGGTTTATGGCTAGTCCTGAAACTAGTCAAAAACATGTGTTTCGGGTAAACAAATCATAACTTCTTCATAACAGATCAAAATTTAGTAAGACCAAATGTGTTGATTAGATTACAGTTTTTAGTATGCTATGTAACAGTTTCATATCGATTCAATAGATATTCCTTGCAGGGCACACTCTACAAGGCCGCTCTCTACAATAATCCAGAATTCAGCAAGGTATGCCATTTTTTCTATAAATCCTTTTCTGAGAGGTTCCAAGTAGTGAAACCTGGAGGAATTGAATAAAAAACACTGAAGAACATTGTGTATCAGTTTCATATATTTATTCGTTACAGGTAAAAAGTTAGGATTATTTCAATTTAGGGTTGTTGACTAATCCAAAACTAGTCATGTGAGACTAAATAAAAGTTTGATGAAAATGATAGTCTCTTGTTGTTTAAAGTTAAGGAAGGTTGCAGGTATGTGATCATATAAAATAGGTCTATTATAGAGTTACAAATCATATTTGGATGATGAAATTGATGAGGGATTTTGGTTGAGGTACAAGTTGGGTACATGGTTGAGACAAGTAGTTGATGAGTTGGCACATACATGAGGTGTATAGTTGATGATGTTGGTACATATNTGTTTATGGTACAGGTTGATTACAAATTGTTTGGTACATGTTGGTGCATGGTTGATGCACTTGTTTATGGTACAGGTTGGTGCATAGTTGATGCACTTGTTTATGGTACAAATTGATTACAGGTTGAGGTGCATGTTGATGCATGGTTTAGGTTATTGGTACAGGTTGATTGGTATAGGTTTACAACAATATATCTCACAGTGATAGTGTGACAATGGTTCCATCATTCTACTTATACGTCAGGGCGGTTGGACGGGGCAAGGACAGGTGGTTGTAGCCAGAGAACATAGGGGTTGTAGCCTCCTTTTGGTTGTAGCCAGAGAATTAAGGAGTTGGAGCTTCCCTCCGGTTGTAGCCTGAGAAACTAGGGGGTTGGAGCCTCCTTCTAGTTGCAGCTGAAAAACAAAGGAAGTTGGTGCTTCCAATGAATGTAATTATTCAAGACATATAAGATAAAGCATTCTGTGGTTTTCTTCCACTTTGGGTTTCCACATAAAACATTGGTGTATTGTGTATGTGTATGATTTTTCATTTTTTCATTGTTTATTTACTCTGCAATTATTAGATGATAATGATACATTGATATAACACTTGGATTATATGATGAAAAAGTATTAAATTTCTCTATTATTTATTCACCCCCGCTCTTAGTAATCCAATAATTGGTATCAGAGCAAGTTCCTTCAGGAAACAGTTTAACCAGTGGAAGGAGATCATGGATTATTCTGAGAATGGAGCACCAATGTTTAATGGTCAGAATGGTTTTAAATATGATATGTGGAGCATAAGGACGAAAGTATTTTTACAGGCACAAGGACATTATATTTGGATATCAATTGTTACATGATATGATAGTTCAAAAAGGAAAAAGACTGCAACCAAGAAGGAATTGAGGAAGAATAACAAAATAGCAATGGATTTCATCTGGGAAGGATTACCTAATCCGGTAAGAGAAAGGGTTGGTAAATGTTCATCAGGAAAATAACTTTGGGATAAGTTACATGACATATATTCTTTACCCATCACAGATTCAAAAAATGTCAAAGAAGATGCAGATACAAATCAAGAAGAATTATGTTCACCATGTCAAGCAAATTCAGAAGATGAAGAGTACATAATAACTAGGGGTATGTTGTTTTGTTTTAATTGTGAAAAACATGGACATCTTGAAATAGAATTCCATGAAGGAAATGAGAAAGAAAAACTAATTGAAAAGGAAGACAATTATAAAAAAGAATTGATTAGCTCTTTAGATGAACTAAGAGAAGAAAACAATTCACTCAAGAAAGAATTTATGAAACAAAAGAAAAGTGTTCATATTTTTGAAGAAGCCCAATAGGTCATCGAGAACTTAAGAACTCAGCTAGAAGAAGCCAAAAAGATCGAAGAAAATCTTGAATATCAAAAGCAATGTTTGGAAACCAACATAGCAACACAGAAGGAAGAAACAAAAATGAGAGAAAAGATATTGACAGATCATCTTAAGGAAATAACTAACAATCTAAACTAGCTTGAGGCAAAGTTTGGTCAAGAAGAGAAAGGACTTGAAGAAGAAATAATCACATTAAAAATTCATCTTGAAGAAGCGAAAAGAACAAAATAAGTCATGAAGTCTCAGATAATGAATAAAGAAGAATAGGTTGAGATGCTTGAAGAAGAAGTTGTCACATTGAGAAGTAAAATTGTCAAGCTCAACAAGAATGTTAAAGAGACAGAAACATCCACATCAGTTATAGAGAATGAAGAGAAGCACTCTAGGTTGCTAGAAAAGAAGAATGAAAAAAATAGAAAGAGTTATGTAGAAGTAGTCAAAGGAAGGTATCATGGTCAACCAGAATCTAAGAAAACTATTGAAGATACATCTTCAAGAAGACCATCCATGTTCAAGCCACAAAGAACCTTCAATCATGATCATGATCAGTCAAGGCAAAAATTCATAAGGACTATGCCACAAAGAAGATCATTCACTCCTAGGTATGCAAATTTATTTTATGATCATTGTTTTTATTGTATTAACTTTGGACATAAGGTTGCAGATTGTAGGGATTATAAAAGAAATGTTCAAGAAAGAAGTGCCTATGTGGTCGCACAAAACATTGAGTGTTACAAATGTCATAAATATGGACACATAGCTAGTGATTGTAGAAGCATGATCGATACTTCCATGAAAGAGAATATTGATATCATATATAAGAAAGTATGGATAATAAAAAAGGAAGTACTGGTGAAAAAAGACCAGGTACTAGAGATTGCAAGATTGACAATAAAATGAGTTGAAAAAAATTCTACAGAGAAAAATAAAGATGTCAGATACAGAAAGGTTTGGAAAATAACTGAAAGAAAGGAAGGACAAGTAAATAAGGAACATGTTCAAGAGATTGTACTTTCAGGCATTGTAGTGAAAGATGAATCCACCGACAGAAAGAAAGAAGTCAGAGCTCAGAGAGATAATGAATCTACCAATGAAGATGATGATGAATACACATCAGAGAAGGAATTGTTCTGAGTCATCTGACTTAGAGAATCCCAAGTAATATGAATATTAGACAGGGGGAGTCTATGCAATAACTTTGAAATACCAAAGAACCATCCTTTGAGCAACTTGCAGAGTTTGAGAAGACAGATTCAAAGCAATCAATTAGCAGAAGTACAGTTTGATAGATTAATCAAGACTTGATGATAGTAGAGTGATAAATGTGTTAACATTATGGACAATTGCGCAAGTAGAGTCTTGGACAATATGGATAGAGATGGATTCGTAAGAACACTTAACAGGTTTGGATAGATATATGATAGTGGACGGGAGCATGGATTCATATATTGGTTCATAGAGTGGTTCAGAGACAAAGAAAAAATATCATAATGGATGATAATTACATAGGAAATGACTCGAACAATGCTAATGGATTCCAAATTGACAGATATTTTTTGGACACATGCAGTGCATACATTAGTTCACATTCAAAACAAAGTAATGGTCAGAAACAAAAATGACAAAACTCCCTACGAACTATGGAAAGGAAGCACAGACAAGAAACTCTACATCAAACTCAAGGTAATATTTTATTAATTGAAATTTATGTTGATGATATTATTTTTGGTAGTGATGATGAGAGGTTAAGCTAGAAATTTGCAAAGGATATGCAGACTGAATTTGAAATGTCATTACTTGGAGAACTATCCTTCTTTCTGGGACTTCAGATACGTCAAAGCAACCAAGGAATTTTTATTTCTCAAACCAAGTATATAAGAGAAATGCTAAAGAGGTTCAGAATGGAAGATTGCAAACCAGTTATCACTCCCATGCAAACCAGTTGCAAGTTAAGCAAAGATGATGATTCAAAGTACACAAATCAGAGGAAATACAGGTCAATGATTGGAAATCTACTATATGTGACAGCATCCAGACCAGATGTAATGCAGGCAGTTGGACAGGTGGCACGATTTCAAGCAGCACCAAAGGAATCACATGTATTAGTAGTGAAGAGGATTTTCAAATATCTCAAAAAAACAAAAGAGTTTGGATTATGCTATAAAAAAGGAAAGGATCTATCACTTATTGCCTACACAGATGCAGATTGGGTAGGTTGTATTGATGACCGACGAAGCACCAATGGAGCAACGTTCTACTTGGGTGAGTGTTTAGTATCATGTATAAGAAAGAAACAATCATTGGTATCTTTATCTACATCTGAGGGAGAGTATATTGCAACAACATCATGTTGTACACAATTTCTTTGGATGAAACAAACTCTGACATATATACGGGTTGAGTATGATGATCCCATTCTAATTTATTGTGATAATACAAGCACCATCGATATCTCAAAAAAAAAAAAAACCCGGTGATGCACTCCAAGACAAAGCACATTCCAATCAAGTATCACTTTCTATGGGAACATGTTGTAGAGAAGAACATCTGAGTTGAATATGTGGGAACAAAAGAACATGTGGCATACATCTTTACAAAACCGCTTCCACAGGAAGCCCTTGAGTATCTTTGCTAGAGAATAGGAGTAATTTCTACTCGAAAATTAATGTTTTTGAATGCTTATCTTATATGTCTTAGATGTACATGAGAAAGCACTATAAATAGGAAAAAGTGGGGGAGATTTATCAAATGCAAAGGTAAATGCTTGGAGACAGAGCATAGAGGCATGTTTCCAAGGGGAGCGATTGTCACAAGGGAATAATGAGCAATATGACTTCAAAGTGATACCCTTTGTTAAAGGGGGAGATATTATTCATATGAAGGGAAAAAGAGTAATTAGAGGATTATAAACAAAAAGAAAAATCAAAGGCAAGTAGACAGGGGGAGCAGCCCCAAGGAGAGTTCAATCAAGGGGAGTATCCCCAAAGGGAGATACCCTTTGCCATTGAAGTCAAAGGGGGAGAGATAGAAACATTGATACAGAGTATAAGAACAAATGTTATCATGACTAAGTGTTTCCATCAATGCCAAAGGGGGAGATTGTCAGAAAATTGGCTTAGGTTGATGGATAGTTGGTATGGATTGTTGGTTTTCATTGATGTCAACTATTGGAGAGTGATATTGTAGATTGATGTTAACCCTTAGTGATTGAGGTCAACCCTTGGATAAAGTCCGGTAGCGAATTTCGGTAGCACAAAGGTTTAGATAATGGACCCAAGTTTGTTTGATGTAAATATGACTCATTATTGTCTTGTCATGGTTGATAATAAGTACAAATGGATTAACTCCAAAGTGGTCCCCTTATGATGAAATCCTTCACTGGAAGATGCTTTGCGAATTGAGTTATCCTATAAGTATGGTTAGAGAACCCATGCTTATTTGTGGAATAATGAGATGAAAGTCATTGAATTTGTCAATGAAACTATCCTAAATGGATATTTCTTATTATTCCATTTCCAGTGGTATGTGGAATGTCACATAACTCCTCACGGTTAGAGAGTTATGGCCATGAGAAGTTGGAGAACCTAGGTTTGGGCAATGGACCCAACATTGTTTGATGGATAAGGTATGAGTTTTGATATATTTTCAAGTAATAATATTCTATATGTATATTACATGTCATTCCATTTCTGGTGGTATGTGGAACATCACATAACTCCTCACGGTTTGAGAGTTATGGATTTACGAAGTTGGAGGACCCTCTTATGTCATCTAGAAGCCCCAAAAGGTCAAAGTAGCGAAAGTGGTTTAAGAGATTTTAGAAGGTAAATAATAAAGTTAAGTGATGATTGTACTATAATTCAAAGTGGATACAAAATAAATTATTTAAATAATAAATTTAATGGAGAAATTAGAAGTGGGTTAACCCTAAAATAAGGAAAGTGGGCAAAGTGACCTAGAAGATGTTTTTAAGGAAGCTACTTGGAGAGTATAAATAAGAGGCAAGGCTCTCTAAAGACACACTTGAGAATATTGAATAACTATAGGTGTCTGAGTTAACCAAAGGATATCTAAGCTGAATTTCTGAGGGAAGGTGAAGAAAAGAAGGCCGGAATTCAAGGATAAATTCTTTTGATGATGCTTTCTAAGGTATGTTATTTACAGGTCATCTCACCATTTTCACAATAATTTTTTTTCCTAGAATAATTCAGACCATGAAATTGATATTGCATTGAGGAAACATATCCAAGTATCTGTGGTAAAAAATTCAGCTTGTGGGTCATTGTAGTTTTGGAGTTACACTCCGTGGAAAATAGGGTTTGCGGGTAGTCCTGAAACTAGTCAAAAACAAGTGTTTTGGGTAAAAAAGTCATAAATTAGTCATAACAGATCCAAATTCAGTAAGTTATTTTTGTTTTTGGTTAGAGTATAGTCTGTAGTATGATATGTAACAGTTTCATATCGATTCAACAAACATTCTGTGTGGGGAACGCTCTACAAGGCCGCTCTCTAAAATAATCCAGAATTCAGAAAGGTATGCCATTTTTGCTATAAATCCTTTTCTGAGAGGTTCCAAGTAGTGAAACCTGGAGGAATTGCATTAAAAACACTGAATAACATTGTGTATCAGTTTTAGATCTTTATTCATTATAGGTACAAAGTTATGATTATTTCAAGTTAGGGTTGTTGACTAATCCAAAACTAGTCATGTGAGACTAAAGAAAAGTTTGATGAAAATGATAGTCTCTTGTTGTTTAAAGTTAAGAAAGATTTGCAGGTATGTGATCATATACACCAGGTCTATTACAAAGTTACAAATCATATTTGGATGATGAAATTGATGAGGGCTTTTGGTTGAGGTACAAGTTGGGTACATGGTTGAGACAAGTACTTGATGAGTTGGCACATATATGAGGTGCATAGTTGATGATATTGGTACATACTGATGAGTCATAGTTGATGAGTACTTGAAACATGATTGGTACATACTTGGTACATGGTTGGTTTCACTTTTTTATGGTACAGGTTGATTACAAATTGGTTGGTACACGTTGGTGCATGGTTGATGCACTTGTTTATGGTACAATTTGGTGCATGGTTGATGCACTTGTTTATAGTACAAGTTGATTACATGTTGAGGTACAATTTGATGCATGGTTGATGCATGGTTTAGTTTATTGGTACAGGTTATTTTCTACAGGTTGATTGGTACAGGGTTACAACAGTATATCTCATAGTGATAGTGTGACAATGGTTCCATCATTCTACT
>JASDQU011175604.1:15920-29877 GCA_032191745.1 Picea mariana
ACTGTTGGGTTAAGAATTTACTTTACCCTGGGGCTATCTAACCAAGATTAGACAGTCTGGCCAGATTTATTCACTAATCTAACCTAGACACTTTGGCTAAGATTAAACTATTTATCCAAATCATTCACTACCCTATCAACATCAAATTTAAAAAGAACTTGGCCATGCTTGAAAGGTATGGACCAAGTTACTATTATTGCATGGGGTTTTTATTTCAATTCTTTTATGCCCTCTTTTTCTTTCTTTCTTTTTCTTTTCTTTTTCTTTTTCTTTCTTTTTTCAAATTATTTGCAGAATGAAAAATCATTTGTCAAAAAAAACACTAGAGACAGATAATATCCCAGTCACCAGTTGATTCCTATAACTTATAGGGTGATAACAGCCCCCTCCTCACCCTCCAATGGCTCTGACAAATCCGTGTCTTCACAAATGCATTTGAGGGATGATTGTTCCCACGCGATTAATGAGATTAGGCCTAAAGGCTCTGCAAAGCCAAAGGGAAATTCAGGAAAATATAGAGGTGACAAAAGAAATCAAGGAAGGGTTGCATCACATACTGGGAAATATGGCTTTTGAGTTTTTATTATATCTATTGTTTTATGACAGTTGACTTCAGAGGGATCTTTGGACAGCATGTTTATTTTGGATATATGAGTATCAATTTTGAAATAATTTCAAATTTCATGAGTTTAGATTACCAAAAGTGAATATGTTGATGGGAGACACAAGGAGGTGTATTTTGATTAACTAATGGTTATGTTATGAATGTTATGAACTAAAGGGAGTCACAAGGGGTCCCACCTACTAGTTATTATTTATTTATGACCCTTATTATAATTATTACTCTTCCCCCTAACTAAAGTTAGTTGAGTCTTTTAATTAACTTAACTAATGAATTGGTTCAACTTCTTCAACCAATTCTAATTTGTTAAAAGCAAAAGGAAAGGGAGGAACAAGAGGGGGATAGAAGCAAAAGCATGCTAAGGTTTTCTCTTTCAGTTTATGTTGAGATAGTTCAGTTTTCATTCATTCACATATTCATCACAAGCCTAATTGTCTTTTATGATAGCAGGGTCTTATTGTAGACAGCAATATTCAAGGCTGAATCAAATCATTCAGACACTTCTTTTTCAAAGGTGTTGATCTATCTTTGATAGTCTGTGTAGACTTGTATGTTTGTGAATTAGTTTTCATGACTAATAAAGGCTATTGTGCAGAGTCGAGTGGGAAGCAATATGTGGTAAGCTGGTCTAGCTTTTAGAGTTCAGTTTTGGTTTTCTGTCAGAGGTCCTTTTGTATGTTCCATCGGGGATGTCTAAGTTTGACTTTGGTCCAAGATTTATGTATGATATTTTGTAAAGAAAATGAATCTTTGGTGAATTGGAATGAAATAAAGGATTTCTTTATGTCTCATATGTCTTGATTATCTTCTTGGTTTCTTTACTTATGTTCTCACATTTATTTCAACAACTGTTATATTCTTAAAATTACATAAAAAGTGAATTTCTAGCAAGATTTTTGTTGATAAAAGAGTAGCCTAAGCACTCGTAATTAATACTTGTGAGTTAGGATGTTATTTTTGTTTGCTATAAACATAGGGTGATATTCTCGTCTACTTTGATTTATCCAAGTAAAGTTTGAAAATGCTTGAGTAAGATTATTTCATATCTTTTCCTCAATATTTATTTGGCGACCATACTGGGGAGATCTTCGATATCTCTCTGGTTAAAATTTTATACTCGATTTTCATCGATACATCTTTCTTTTCTGAAATTGATTCTTTGACTATTTTGCTATTAATGATTGTTCCTGTTGCAAGGCGACCCAATATCGAGCCCATTCTTCAAGACCATACCAGCTTTGCTTTGAACCTATTTAAAAACATTCTAGACACTGCCAATACCCGTGCCGAACTTAACCATTCTTGGGCAGCAATTGAATGAGATATTAGTGCTCAAGAACAATTGGAGGCTAGACATAGACAGCCTAGAAATCAGCAATAAACTTTTGTTTCTTCGAGCCTTAGCCTTTATTTCATGTCCTTAGACTCTCGTGCTTCTAGAAGAAGAAGAGGCTTGTCACCCGAAATCAATCCTATTTCTGAAATAGGAAGAAGAAACATTGTGTTATATGCCCAACAAAGTGCTCTAAGGAGAACTTTATCTGATTCATCTAGCTCGTCTTTCTTTCCCTCATCTATCATCCACAAGATGGCATCTAGTGGTGGCTCTGGTGGCAATGGAAGTGCTCCATCTTCCCAATATTCATCTTCATTAGTGGTTGGTAGCTTGTACAGCCACCATATCCCTATCCAATCTACTACAAACCCCACCAAAGTCATTAAAAAGTATGGGCTTTTTTAGTTCGAAGAAGATGCCACAACCACACCGTGGCATGTGTCCTCTCCTCTTAATCTAACACCTGCTACTCGCCCACTTCTGAAGTTTAAAGAGCATTTGCCTGAGTTTTTCAGGAAATAACATTATCAGTACAAATGAACACCTAGTAGCATTTTCAAATGCTTGTCATAACATAGGGGCCAACGATAATGACACTTGCATGCGCTTGTTCGTCAATTCCTTGGAAGGAAAGGTTGCAGCCAATTTCTTTGACCTTCCTCCTAAGATCTTGTTTACTTGGGAGGAGTTAATATATTGGTTTTGTTCCACTTATGGGCAATCCAAAAGCCCTGCCGAGAAGTTAAGGGAATACAAAAACGTCACTTATAAAGAAGGTGATACCATCAAGTCTTTCAACTTGTGTTTCACTGAGTTGTAAAATCAAATCCCTGAAATTATCCGCCCTTAGAACCAAGCCCCTTTCATGCATTACTACAATGAATTGCCTTCATCCTATTGTCATAGGCTTGAGGAAAAGGCCATTGATAATCTTGGTTCCGCTCTGCATACTTGCTTAGAGTATGAAGAACATCTTGAAAGAACTGGTCTTCCCTAGGGAGAATCAGTTAGAGAGACAAACATGTCTGCTCTCTTACAGCTAGTACAAGATATGAACAATCGTATGATAGAATTTGAGTGGAAGGGTATTTTCTCCCCTCTCACCCCTGGAGCTTCAACCTCTTCTGCACCCCCTTTTAGGAATCTGGTTGAAAACAATTTTCATCCTAAAGCTATTCTGCCTTGGAATTGGTGTAACTTTTGTGAGGAACACCACGAAGAAACCAAGAGTGAGGTAAATAAGAGTGCCAGAGATAAGATCTTTGGTAAAAGACCATAGGTTACTATTGTTGTCCTATACTTTGCAGAGCCATAGGATGTCATGGTCATCAAAACTAGGAACAAAGCCTATGCTCCCAAGGGAAAATTTGATCCTCCCTGCAATTCTTCTAACCTGAGCTCATCCTCAAACACTACTACGCCCTAGGTTCCTAAAATTCTTGAGAGTCAAGGAATCACTCCCCCTCTTCCCTCCTCCAAATACAATATCTTTAATCAATTGGCCAACATCAAAGCAGATGCAAACCTCCTAGACATGGTTGTCATCCCTGAACAACATATGCATCTAAAACAATTCATGGAAGGAAAAGATTTCGTTGTAGCCAATATTTCTGAAGAGGTAGAGGAAGATGATTCTTCTGTAAATAAAGTAGGTGTACATAACTTTAGATACCTTGTAAAAAAAACCCCTTTTTATATTTCTGTAAAGATCATGGATAAGATTGCCCATTGTTGCCTCATTGATGGTGGTTCAAGCCCAAGTGTCATGTCGAAGAGTATTATGGAAGATCTAGGCTTGTCTTGTACAAAAGAAAATGCCAGAAGCATGCTCTCCTATAATAGTTTACAACAAACAACCATAGGCGATATTAAATATGTAACCTTGGTTTTATGCGCTCATCCTGAGATAAGGAAAACCCTCAGCATTCATGTGATTGATATGCCTGTAAGAAATTATTCAATTATCTTGGGGAGAGATTTGCAAGCCCTAACATGTGGATACCTCTCACTTGAAGGTACACATTTATCCATTCCTCGGAATTGTAATAACATTATAGTCCTTAGAGAAGGAATAATCTCACCCTACATAGAAAATGTTCCACATTCTAGCGTAAACTATATCGAAGAAGACCTAAGAGTGTATTCCATCTTTGTTGAAGAGGATAATAGTCCTTTGGAAAGAATTGATTTAGATTATGATTTATGGCATATGCACTTTGATGGTTCACACTCTAACGAAGGCAGTGGGGTTGGTATCATCTTGGTTTCCCCTGCAGGAAAAACTCATAATCTGTCCTACAGGTTGGAGTTTTCTTGTACAAACAATGTCGTTGAATTTGAAGCTTTATTATTAGGCATTGAGAACGCCCTTAATCTTGGTTGTGGTCACCTTTCAGTTTTCGGAAATTTTGAGCTTGTTGTGAACCTGATACAGAAGATATACTCTCCTAGCAACAAGCTAATGGAACAATACTCCCAAACTATTTGGGCACTTGTCTCAAACCTTCTATATTTCAACATCACTCATGTTAAGAAGGAGTTGAATTCAATGGTGGATCGGTTAGTTGTCCTTGCAGCCTCTCCTACTCAGCAACTCTTGCCTCACAGGCCTAATTGTGATTTTAAATCTCTACATCATCCAAACATTCCTGAAAAGAAGGATCTTGGGAGGCCATCCCTAACAATGGAAGCATTTGTGTTGTCATTCAAAATGAACCTCTTAAGCCCAAGGAGATTATATCTGTATAAAATAATAAGATTCATGAGAGCTTGACTCCTCTTGAGAGATTGTTTTCTTTGAGTGTTGTAGGCAATAAAGAAAAACAAAAGGAAGAGGAGTTACGGAAGAAGGTGATTCAAACCATCCCCCTGAATATTAGGACATCTGAACCTTCAACGAATGTTAAAATAAATGTCCAATGTTCTAATAAAGAAGAGATGAAGTTCATCGGGCTACTCGGTGGACCCCAAAAGGTTTTTGCTTGGTTTTATGAAGATCTTCATGGTTTTGATCCTGGTCTTGTTCATCATATTATGAAACCAGCTAGGAAAAAACAAGAACTTGTTAACTCTACACTGGAAGCACCCTTTTGAAGGGAATTGAGAGATTTCTTAAGGGCTAGAATGTTTTTTTCATCCCACCTTGAATGGGTCTCAATTTGGGAATCAGCCTCGATGACCATTGATAATATCAGAACTTGTATCTGTCTTCGAATTTTCAGGCAAGCAATTATGAGAAATCCCTTTCCCCCTCTCAATGTGGAAATGTTTTTGCAACAGGTTGTAGAGTCACAGTTAAGACCCTTACTCGACAATTTGTTTTGTTACAAGAGAATCAAAGTAAAAGGGGAAAATGTTCACAAAACCACTTTCATTACTAATTGTGATAACATGCCTTACAAATGCCGGATTTTTATCTTACTTGATACAGGTACTGCTTTTAAAAAACCTATGCACATGACTCTCGATGAATTGGTTAGTCTCCATCTCTATCTTGATGATCTAATTGTGCGTGTCAAGGGATTGATAATTACATCATATTTCCAAGTGATCGGTCCTTTCCAAATTGATTTCATCTTGGATACTAACTCTTATATCTTAAAAGGTTTACAGGAGAAATTGTTTCCCTACAACGCTAATAACCCTCGCTTGAAATATTGCGAGGAACCAACATGAAAAGTTCTAATGTTGTATGGATTTTGTTGTATACTAGTAGCCTAGCTATGCTTTCAATTTTTGTGCTTCTTTTCTACGCTTACAGTACCTTGATTTTTGTCTTCTAAGTTAAGTTTTCTTTCCTTGTTGTTACCAATTGAGTCTTTTACTACTGTTGTTTTAATTTATGCATTATTACTTCTGTTGTGATTTTTGTCTTTATCATCTTTTAGGGTTTGGTCAAGATAGAATGTTGGATCAATTCTTCCATAGTGACACTCCTGCAAAGCATTGTTAGTCGATAACAATAAATCTTACACACGTGTTATGATGTCTCCTCTGAAGGGCCCTTGAAATTGTTACATATTTCCACTGTTGTCTTACAAGGAATTGGTTATTTCCCGCTTCTTCTTGCCATTTCTTCATCCATTGAGATCTTAAGATCAAGTCTATAAGTTTTCCTCCTTGAAAAGATCATATTCCAGCTGAATGATTATGCATATAGTGGTAAAAACCCCTCATACTTAACACTTTTCATCAATTATTCCAAAATTCCCGGTCATCTTTCCATTAAATCCGCTCACTTCCCCCTGTTGCATAATTATTCTGGTTATGTCTTCTAAAATTATTGTTTTGGTATATGAAACCATGAGTTCTGAGTTCTAAATCTGTTGGATACAAATTTTCCTGTGGAGTCACCAGTTTGTTGACGATTAGAATCGTCAACGAAGTTTTGCCCACAAAGTGTTGCTAAACCCTATTATTATAAAAAACTAAATAATACTAGTAGGTGGGACCCCCTTGAACTATTGAAGATCAGATCTGTTCATTTTTTATGTTGTGATGATATGCAACACGGATTACATGGTTGATGAGATACTGTGGTTATTGGTTATGATTTGAGCTTATGAAGTGTTGATTCATGATGTTACTACAGCCTATGATATTCTTTAATATCATTGCTTTTTGTTCTTATCGCACCTGCACAATAAATATGTTAGTTAACTTACATAAAGGACAGTTTTGAGAAAGGAAAAAATACTATAACAAATGCAAAGAGAAGGGATCTAACTCTGCAACTTTGCTATACTACATGCGAACAATTGGAAAGAAATAAGAAAAAAATGCAAAGGAGAAGAGTTTAAAGCTATCATATTCACTATACTACATGCATGAAAGACTTAACAATTATTGTTAAATCCTAGCTAACAAGTAAATGGTTATGCAATTGTGATTGAATTATATGTTTAATATGCATATGGTATGAAATGTTGGTGGCGCATTTGGCAAGGTGATAGTGCTAATGGTTATGCAATGATTAATTGACTTATGTGGTCGATATACATATGGTATATTTAGATAGATTGAATATTGGTGGCTCATTTGACAAGGTAATGGGTGTTAATGGTTATGTGATTCTGTTTGAGTTATATAATAAAGAATTGGATATATGATGTGGAGAGCGCATTTGGCAAGTAATATGTGCAGATTCCAACACAGAGTTAAATTAATGGTGTTAATTAAGACCTGGTTGGCATGTACTGAAGAGTAAATGAATTGGGGGTCGAGGCGACGTGCATTTACTGCATGTCACCTTTACTCCTCCTGTTATCCAGCACCCTATTCAGGATATTTTTCGATCTTGTTGTTGTGGTTATGCTCCAAATTTTTAGTAGGGAGGAACCACTCGGCCAGCTCTCGTTTTAAGGAATTCGATTACAGGTATGTCTTTTTTTGGCCATTCGTGACTCTGCTCTGGTTATGAAATGATTACTGGCTCAGGTGTATTTTTTGTGTTTCCTAAGTGTTGCAAATGTGTGAAATTTGGGTTCTTGGAATGAAGAGTGGATGGTTCTTCCTGTAATAATTTTGAGTTCGTAGAGGTTATTGGTCTTCCTGGGTGATAGCTCTTTGTTATCTCTACTAGTTTAGTTGGAGGGTTTCCGTTTAGTCTTGGGTGGATAGCTATCTTCACGCACTGTCAATAAATCTAGTCTTTGGCTTCATGGGTTTAATGGTCGAAGGTTTTTTGCGTCATTGTGTTTTGTTCACTTCGGCATTGGTTGTTTTCACCACTAAGGGTCATGAAATGGGTTCTCCTGCTTTTACTTGGCCTTGTCTTCACCTCCGTGGTGTGGTTTTTTTATCGAGGAGCATGAGGGTTATACCCTATGTGCGTTAAATAACCTTTTTCAGGCTGAACTAGATCCCTACCTTTCGGTTATGGCCCCCTGTCATGGATTTGTACCCATCCATGAATGAGTCGTGGTTCTTCCTGTATGCATCGTGGCCTCGGAGTTTTTACCATTACAAAGAGTGGCTCTTCTCTCCCTGTGTTGGCTACAAAACAAACCTTATCCCTCCAATATGAAGATTGATAGAGAATACCAACCTCGCTTTTTGGTCTTATGACTTGGTTATGGTTGGTTGGTGGTGTAATTGTTGACTAGTTTGAGCACAGGCTTGACCAGTTGGTCTTGTGACAGTCGGGTTAGTTATAGTCACTGACTCTGTTATAACAGTGGCAAACCCTACATTTCCAATTACACTTTCAAAGCACACAGTTACGCTCCTTATAATAATAACCTAGTATTTTTAATGGAGAAGGCCTCTGCCCCAATTCGAATTGATGCGTGGGTATGCGTAATTGCCACAGCTTGTTAGGTTGATTGATTTTTTTAAGACAGTGGTGAATTGTTTGGTTGATACATAGTCATTGGTATTTTCACTAATGATTATTTGGATGATTAGCTAGCATTGGTTACAACTCACTCATGTCTCGCTGTGTGGATGGTGTTTTGAACAATGAAATAATAGTCATGGTAACTTTGGTTTTCTTTGGGGTCGAATGATTATTGAACCGAATGATTGTAGAAAACATGTCTACTGCATGCTTATGTTTGTTCAATTATATAAGCCTGAGTTTTCATAGCATGGTCGATTACGGTACGACTAAATCGAAGCAATATTGTATTAAGTCATTGGCTCAGCCCGATGGGTTGAGTTATTGTCGTGGCTGTGTGTTTGTTGTGTTAAGTGGAAATGTTGCATCATGGGGTTTTTTTAGCTGTTCACTGTGTATAACATAGATGGCTTGAGTTCTCGCAGTCAGAGATACTCATAGATTTTTGAGAAATTTTCATTGCATCACGATCATTTGTTGAGACAAGCTTGTGTCTAAATGGTGGTTGTTAGTTGTATGATTAATTGTCAATTCGGGCATGGCAATTTGGTCTTGATTATTTTGGTTACATCCTATATATGTTTAACGAATATAATTGCATTTAAATGATAGGCCCGATTCCAGTGATAGCGACTTCATTGTTATTTTGAAGACTTGACTTTTGAGTATTATTTTGGATCGAATAAATGCATGGGCAGTGGTTGATTTTGATAGTTTACAGATTGGAAATGGGTATAGTTCATAAATTTTTATAAAATGCAAAGTATGTGAATGAAGGAAACAGAACCTCTTACAAATTGTGTGGAATACATACTGTCTTGCGGTAGCACTGTGTTGGATATTTGATTATGAACAATGAACTAGTTAGATTGCACAGGAACTGTTGATGGTTGAGGCATCTCTTTTCGCAACATGTTTTATGGATCACTTAATTAATTTCATGAAAATTAATCGTCTTTCTTCACTTTCATGATTTCATTTTCCACTAATTACAAATCCCGTCACCTTCCCATTTCATTTTTTCACTCCCTGTTCTGAGATTGATTACAGTCAAGAGAATTTTGGTGTTAAGGCAGTTGGAAGTGGCAGTGTCTTGTGTGGATTGTAGTGATGTTTTATCGGTTTGCTTATCAGTTGATTGTTGTTGTCATTGAGCAGTGACCATGTATTTTCCCCTCATTATATCATATTTTCTCTCAATACAACCTCCTCACATATCTCAGAAGCCTTTTTCATCCCATGCTCATTTATTAACAGTAAAACAATTTGTATGGACTGGATTGCATGAGTCTGATACATTGTTGAGACAAATCTATTTAATATTTTTAAGAGTTGTCATGTATGGTTATTTAAAAGACTATTTTCTAATCGATCACACATGCAGGATGAGTTTTTTCAGTCGAGGTAGCCATGGTCGAGGAAACAGAGGTAGAGGTAATTGAAACCAAGGCCCAAGAAGGCCCAGGTTCTCCATACATTTTGACGTTAATTCACAAGAGCTTGGCCAATTGTTTCATGCCGGATTCTTCAATTGGATTGGACAGGGAATAGTCCAATCTAGGCCTAAAAGGATTCCTTTACAATCCACCACCCTAGTCGAGATATTGTTCGATCTTATTGTTGTGGTTATGCTCTAAATTTTTAGTAGGGAGGAACCGCTCGGCCAACTCTCATTTTAAAGAATTCGATTACAGGTATGTCTTTTTTGGCCATTTGTGACTTTGCTCTGGTTATGAAATGATTATTGGCTCAGGTGTATTGGTTTGTGTTTCCTAAGTGTTGCAACTGTGTGAAATTTGGGTTCTTGGAATGAAGAGTGTATGGTTCTTACTATAATAATTTTGAGTTCGTAGAGGTTATTGGTCTTCTTGGGTGATATCTCTTTGTTATCTCTGTTGGTTTAGTTGGAGGTTTTTTGTTTAGTCTTGGGTGGATAGCTATTGTAACACCCCTATTTCCCCCAGCTTGTAATTAATCATAAAATAGGATTTTCCATGCTAGGGTATGTGGACAGTGTAAATGTATTGTTGTTTGAGTTGCCAATAACTGACTGTGGGGGTGAATCCTTGAAAGTACTAGCCATGATATCACTAGACGAAAGAATGTGAAAACTATAAGGGAGGGTCATTATATCAAATACCCCAAATTCCCTTGATGAGGATAATAAACCTCCTTCGGATCCCAAGGAGAGAAATCAGTTAATGAAGAAAGGACTAGTGGTTGAATTATAAACCACTCCCATGAATGGAAGCATGGCCAAAACTCCAAAATGTTAGTGCGAAGTACCATTGGGTATGGCAAGCCAAGCTGACTGGATTTCCCTTATGACAGAAGGAACAAGATGGGTCGAGAACCATCCTAGAAGAAAGATATACAAATAGATAAGGAGAATGCGCAGATCTCTCCAACGGATAATGGAAAGAAGGTCGCGAGCTTGATGTTGAGTGAGCATCTGATAAACCTCACTGAGGCCATAATAGAGAACGAAATCTCTGAAAGTTTGCATAGAACAGAACCCAAGTGGAAACTGAAACAGAGAAAGATCCCTTGAGAACTACAAGAGTTTCCTGGTGATATCATGGCTTGGCATGGGGGTGTCCAAAGTGCTAAGAATGAATGCCTCTGATCCTATTGTCGGGTGGAAGGACGAACACCCACAGTCAGTTAGTTGGCTACCACCTGTAATAGATAAGTAATCGCATATCTTGTGTATTTAAGTGGTATTGTGAATTAAAATTGGATATCTTATGAATGTTGCAGGGATACATATGTTTTCTTAATGATTTATATTGTATCCCGTTTTGGTGTCTGCTTGATTGTATAATTAGGAAAGTAGGAAATTATATGGATGGGATATGTTTTATACTCGTAAATAATTGTGTCTTGTGGGGGCGTAAACTAGAGCCACTAACTGTGAGTTCGTCAACCTTGAGCATAGTTTCATGTATGCGTGTCGACCCTCCTAGTCGTTTTGAGACGCTTGGAGGATGGAGTTTGTTAAAGCTTAGGAGAGATAGTGAACGTATGCACATGCTCTCTGCAAGGCAAACAGAGACCGAGAACCACTTAATTTCTAGAGTTGAGAAATGAAAGTAAGGGGTGCGCGGAAGGATTCTTCCAAATGTTACGTTCTAGAGAAAGAGCACAAGGCTATTAATCCTTTCAAAGCCAACCAAGCTCAAGAAGAATAGCAATATTTAAGTATCGAATGGGAAGGCTCCTTTGTTCGTATGACGAACGAGCGAGAAACTATTCAGAAAGAGCAAAGGTTCGTTGTGACCATTGGATGCCGAAAGAAGTGCGAGATTTAACCACTTGAGTCCTCCGAACTTCGTGAGTTCGACAACCTGTGAGTTTGTCGTAAGGGAAGTAAAAATCTCTGAAGTCTCGAATTTAATATGGACTGTGGATCTCTAGATCCATCAGGATCCTTCTCAACTGTCCAATCTATGAGATTTGGAGTCCGTGCTTCGGGAGAGTCGCATGTTGGAGTGACCAAAACCACGAAGGTGAAGTTATAAAGCACTTAGGAGACACTCATAAAGTTACCGAACACTCTACAGCTCAGTAAGGAGTGCTTGAGAGACAGTTGCCAGAAGGGCACAGATATCCCTTTAAGGAATAGAAGGGATAGAGACCTTTGAAGTCAGAGCAGTTGAAGNTCCAAGTCCCAAAGCTCGGAAGAGATAAGCATTTTTCAGAAGTGTTGGTGAGGTCCAAGAGACAGACTCGTGGGAGGAACAAAGGTCGAGGCCTTTGAATACTTAGAAAATCCTCTAAGCTAGGGGAAGTCGAAATCTCAGGAGGAGGAGTGACAGCAGCCGTCAGATTGATTGTGGAGAGGAAACTGGACCATTAGATCGGTGTCCAGTGAACAAAGGAAGCGTAGAGGAGAGTAACAGATCCCATCTGTTGGATCTGAGTGCGAAGGACCAGTAACCGTTGGATCCGGAAGTAAATGCAGGAGACTTAACCCTTGTGTGTGCCGGAGAGTGGACTTGTCAAAGTCTCAAAGTCCCGAAGTAAATAGGGACCATCCATCCTCAAGGAGGACAGGTGGTGTAATATCCACAACTTCGGAGGTTAGTGGATAAGGAGGAGGACAAATATCCAAAGTAAATCCTAGTCATTGATCGCCAGGGGACACACGTCAACAGATGATTAACTCTAGAGAAATCACTTCAAGAGTTTCCGATTGAGAGTTGAAACTCCCGGAGCCCAGCGAACCGGAGCCTAGAAGTAAATCTCAATCGTCGGATCAAAAGGGACACATGGTAGAGATCCGTTGTCCTCAGGTGAAACTAAAGTTTGAGATTTGAGGTTCCCGAGTCCCGGAGAGCCGAAATAGATCTGGACCGTCGGACCCAGAGGGACACGTGACAACAGCTCATAGACTTCGGAGAAACCACTTTGAGAGTTTCAGATTGAGAGTTGAAACTCCCGAAGCTCGAAGCACCGAAGGGCCGAAGTGCCAAAGAGACGAAGCGTTGAAGGGCTAAAGAGCTGAAGAGATCTGAACTGTTAGATCCAGAGGACAAGTGGCGTGAATCTATGGATTTTGGGTAAAGACCTGAAGTGAATGTCAACCGTCAAATCGTCTGAAGAGATATGACCCATTAGATCTAGAGGATAGGTGGTGTGAATCTATGGATTCTGGGTAAAGACCCGAAGTATACGTCAATCGTCAGGTCATCCAAACTAGATATGAATCGTTAGATATAGAGGATAGATGGCGTGAATCTGTGGATTCTGGTTGAATATCCAAATTAAACCTCAAGCATCGGATTGTTGAAGTGAAGCTGGGTCGTCAGATCGTCCGAAATGAATATCAAGCGTTGGATCACCTGAAGTGGATCTGAGCCATCAGATCCAAGGGAGACGTGGTGAAAATCTGAGAACTCTGGATAAAGACCCAAAGTAATCCTTGATCATCATATCAAGAGGACATGTGTCAGTGGATTATATCCTTCAGATAAAATCCATTGGGAAAAAGGGTGAAGTTTGAGATTTGAGATCTTATAAGTACGAAACCCAAAGGAAACCTCGATCGTTGATCGAGAAGAGGGCCACAAGAACGTTGATCCAATTGAAAGGTCAACCACCCAAAGCAAAGGTAGGGTCATTGATTAAGAGGACAAGTGTCTGTAGATCGTCAACTCGGAAGTTTGAAGTATGGAAGAGAGCAGGGTTTTGAGAGTTGAAACTCCTGAAACCTGAAATCACAAAGGAGATCTTGTCAGTTGATTTTGCAAGAGGTTAGATCTGATTCGTAGGTCTGAGAGTGGCAGATATGAACCACCAATTTTTGAAGTACCGTCAAGATTGGGAGATCGACGGTCACGTATCATTGCAGGGAAAGAAGTTGCACGGACGTTAAAAAGTTGAGGGTGGACCGCAATTCAAACCATGGATTTGAAAAGAGGACATGTGGAGGCTCGATGAGGATTGCGAGCCAAAAAGAAGTTTGATTCAAACCACCTTTGGCCGCATTTACAATCACGTGGTCCCGTAAGGTCATCACCCAAGGTCACATCAAGAGGAGGCTTATCTAGAAAAGGAGCTAACTCCCAGTACTCTGAGATTTCGCAGGGGAACGAAAGGGAAGGTCGTGGGTGCCTTTAAACCTGCACCAAGAAGTCGAAAGGTTCTATGTTTAATTACA
>JASDQU011175607.1:0-14074 GCA_032191745.1 Picea mariana
ATCTGCCATAGGCAGAATTCACTTACAATGATTCATTCAATAGAAGCACAGGGCAGAGTCCACTCCAAATTGAAATATTCAGAACAAAATGACTTCAGGAGTGCTAGTGCAGAGGACTTTGCAGAAGGAATGAAGGAGCTTCACAACCGAGTTAAAGAGCGATTGTAGGATTCAAGTCAAGAATACAAGTAGAGAGCAGTGTTGGGAGCCATATTAATATCTATCTTATTTTTAGCTGCCTACACAAGGTTTTTAAACCTTCATCAATGGTCGCAACTGTTTAAATGATATCATCATTCTTCGCTTTTTGCATGCCTACTTTTCGTTTTCGTTTTCATCACTGCAAGCGTGAAAACCCACAGTTAGAATTCATGTTGATTACATCAAAGGATTAATGATAATTTGGTTTATCATGAACCTACTTGAACCTGGTTACCATTCCTTGGTCTCAAACACACCTTGATTTCATATGTATCAAACCACCACTCACTTTGCATTTGACTATTGTTAATATGGTTTCGATTTATAAATTCGTTGATGCAATGGTTATTTGACATATTGGTGTCTTTGATGAAATCGTTGATGCAATGGTTTATTCGACATATTGGTGTTTCTTTTAAATCGTGCAAATGCCATTGTTTATTTAACATTCGGATCGATTTTTGGATATGTATATCATGGTTTTCAATGGTTATGATTTTTATGTACCGAGGTGTCATTCCAAGTATAGCCAGATATGATTTGTTTGCATGGCCTCGAACTACACCATTGTACCCGCACGCATATCATTAACACTCTGCCCTAGCACTTCGAGTTACCTTTGCATTATGTTGGCGAAGTTTCGGGACAATGGTTATGTGTCTATCCTTTCAAACCCTATCACAGAATACCCTGTCGGTTTTGTGCTGCTAGCCATGGCCCCTATAGTGCGAATTGAACCCCATGGTGTCCAGAATCTATTATTGTTTGATAATGTGAGAGAAGACTTATTAGGCTAACCCCGTAATTGCCTCCCAGAGACACGTTTTTGCATGAGCGATTCTGAGCAAACGGTTTTGAATTAGATCAAACCCTTGAAAACACAAAACCAAAATGAGCCCTTTTACCTTCATCATGAGCGGTTTCCTCAGAAATTGGGTCATTACAGAGATATAGTTAATATTTTAGAGGTCAAATCTCAGATTTTCTCTGTGGCTGAAAGGTGCGTTTTGATCTGGTTGCAAGTGTTGAAACATTTGTGACTTCTCCAGGCCTGTGCCTCAGAACCCCTCTCACCCGTCCAGTCTTGTGCCTCAGCCTTCTGTGAACCCTTGATCAATCCAAATATTTTCAAGTAGTCTATCAGCAAGTTATACATCCACAGGCTTTGTTGTCTTTAAAAACATGGAGGCGGCCACTACCATTATCAATTCGAAAATAGCTTGATTAAAACGAATTCCTGAATCTGAGGTATGGTATTTTAAAAGAGATTTTAAGATGATTTTTTTTTTTGTTTTGAATTAGCATACAAGATTTGTTTGATCAAATTGCATCTATTTTTGTTATGATTGAATTGATACAACACGATTCTGTTTATAATAATAACTAGCTACATAATCGTGAGATTCTGTAGCTAGTTACTAAAATTTGAATTTTTGATTTTACAATTAAAATGTAATCTGAGATCATGTATTCTTGTGCGTTTTCAGGTACATATGAATTCTAAATAAGGTTGGATTGATAGTGGCACCTCTGAACATTATATTTCTTTACATGGTTTTAGATTAGGCTGTTAGTTTTAGATAGAAATAGGAATTTGGGAGATTGTATTCCCCATAATTTTTGGAACTGACTTGATGATTTCCACAGGAAGATTTTAGATCCCGTGGCCTTTATAAATGTATTATTTTGTAAACTAAGAATAAATCGCTGCCTGGGAGCAAAGACTATGGATTTTTGATTATCAGACTTGAATGAAAGTGGATATTTGCATAGCTTTAGCTTCAATATATCATATTTTTGTTCAAGTTTTGCTCATTTCGATTTGTAATCAAATTTCGACTACTTTAGATATCATAATTTGTTACAGGTTGATGTGATGGGATTTAAATAGTGTCCATATTTTATGTCTCTCATTTTATATACGGCAATTAATCTGTTTACATTTGATGATTAGAAGGTTGATCTTCTTCATTCAATGAACAGTAATATGCAAATTTTCATACTCAGATTTATCTTAATATGATCATTTGTTAAATTATAAATTGTTGTTGCTATATTTCTTGCTTGTTCTATCATTAGTATTCAAGCGTCATTGCTTCTTGTTTACGAGAAGCATTTGGAAAATCCGGTGCGGGTTGGCCCCATCAAACAACGAAATCGAATATTGTGCACAGGACGAATAGGAAACGCTATTACAGGTCAGTCTGTTGTTGCTATTTAATTAGTTTAATTAATATATAAATTTCCTATAATCTAAACACGTTTCACTGTTCATTTCTGTTTTTAGTTACACAGTTTCCTATTTAGTTTCTTGTTTATAAGAGTAATAAAAAGGACAAAAAACCAAAAACACTGAATGACAATTTTGCTATCATGAATTGATTCATATTAGATTTTCGCATATTTCGATTAAAATTTGCATTCTGTAAATGTATATACATGTATCAGAGATATAATCATAAAGATATATTGTACATATGTTAAGTAAAGTTATTTTGTAAATATTGGATTAGTCAATTGTGAATATATTTTAGATTTGTATATGCATTTCAGTAGTTGTTTTTCATTTAATTAGCTCCCTTAGTTTTATTTTTTTTACTTTTCTAGGACTTAGATTGGCCAACGGAGCCGCTAAACCCGTCGAGGTGAATCAATCCAAACGGCTTGGGTTAAGTAGACAACCCCGGACCGGATTCACTTCTCCAGTTGACGAGTGGTCAATTTCGCCCGTCAACAAATGGCGCTAGAAGGAAGGCCGACTGACAAGCTGGCCTTGTAAGAGCCTTTATTTTAAATATATTCAATTCTCCCATGGCTCCCCAAATCACTATGTTGGAACATGCTTTCAACTTCTCATTACCCAATGTTCCCAACGAGACAATCTCTTGCTTGTCCAAACTCACCTTTGATGGTGGAGGCAATATATCTACTAAAGACCACCTTAACAAGTTTTGGTGTAAATGCATCAAACATGACATCTCAGATTTAAGAGTTTTATGCAGACTTTTCGCTTTTACTTTTAGAGGTCGGATCAAACATTGGTTTGAATCCTTTCCAGCATGTAACATTTTTTATTGGTTTCAATTTGTAGATGAGTTTCTAGATTCTTTTGAAATTTATGATTTCGATCAATTATGTGAAGAATTTCATACTTCGCTAATCAAGGAAGATTCATCTTCAGAAGACTTTTTGACAAGAGTCTATCATATCCTCTGTAAATTTAATCTTGATGACATGTCATTTGCATTAAATCTCTTCTATGATGCTTCCATCCCTTCCATCCAGTCATATTCAATCACGAATGAAGAACCAATTGCAAATCCTATCACTCAACTGCAAGAACAATCTTCTTCGCAAGATGAGAAGAATCCTTCAAACAATGTTGAACAAGCTAGGGAGGTAGAATCTATTGACCAGGTTTTTAATGACAACCAAATTGGTTTTTCCTTTGAATCATTGTATTTTTAGTCTACGATCAGTATGGAAGAAGATTCATTTCTGGCTCAAGGTGAATATCCTCATTCTTGTAACTCATGCTCTAATCAACATTTAAAATCAGTCATTGAAGAACACTTAAGTGACGAAAATCGTCTTGAATGTTCTAGTACTCCTATGAAACTGATTAGAGAAGAAGATATGCAACTAGAAGAAGAAACCTTAAACCTTCATCCTCAAAATGCACTTTGTCCACATGAAAGACTAGATGTTTGTCACATAAATTTTGAATTATCTATCACACAAAAGGTAAATCTATCTGATCATATCATGTTGAGGAATTCGTCGCCAAAACAGAGTAAGATTTTTAAAGAAGGTGAAGAGAAATGTCTTGAGAATACTATTGTTAATTATTGTAGTTCAAGATATTCTTTTCATGTGCTTATTTCTGATTCCTTTTATTCTTTATATCCTGATCTCTTCCTAGACTCTGTTGGACTTGACATCTTACCTACAACATCCTACTCTTTTCCGCCACAATCATATCCTTTCAATATTCTAAATTTTGGTGAAATTAATTCCAAACCTAACATTGATAAACTTGGATTTGATGCTTGTTCACTTTCATCACTCATATGGGAAGAGGACATGTCGCAAGATGATTTTACACAGTTTATTGTTAAAAAAGACAATGCATTATATCTTATGGAGATCAAACGTTCTACATTTCATATTCGTTCTTTGCTTAGCTCGAATCTTAATATCTATACTTCACATTTTGAAATGATCAATCTCATCAAAGGAAACGTTCAAACCAATGATCTAATTGATTGTACGAATCCTCCTATGATGAGTTTCCCATTGATATATTTGTTTCATCAAAGTCATGGTTTGCATCCTCATTTTTGTGACAGGATCTTAGGATGGCTTGAGTATTCATATATATAAAAATTTCATAATAAAGATAAAGTTGTTTTTTCTTTGTTTCTACCTAAGTATCTTGGAAGTAGACATGACATATTTCTTTTAGATCCTCCATGTGAAGAAATTAATGAACACTTAGAGAATTGTCAGGAGGATGGGGCATTTCAGCCTTGGCTAATAGTTATTTCATTTCCTCGTAATCTTGATAAGTTTTTCAAACTTACTTACACTCGCCCATGCCATTATGACCCTTATCACGACAAGATTGCACAATGGCTGGAGGATTCATACAATAAGAATACTGAAGGGAATGGTAAGATCATGCTTACTTTGTTTTTAGATGCTGATTATGAAGGTAAGCATGATATGTTTCTGTCATTTTTTAATATATTACCATTCTTATTAATAATGTTTGATTTTGTTTCCATTGCAGGATTGGAGTTACTCCGATGGCTACATTGGAAGCATGACTTCATGTAGTATCCTGATTTGTTTAATAGTTAGGGTAGGTTTCAGAATAGGTTTTCTTTCAGTTTTATTTCTCACTATTTCTCTTTGTAATAATGCAGTCATGAACGCAAGTGGCCACACCACGAGAACCATAATACGGCTGTTGTTAGGGAAGTCCCCTTGATCCTTTTCTCTTTGCTTTTAGTTGAACATTTATTTTCAAAAACGCAGTATCGTCATGAAAATCTTAAATGGAAAGTAAAGAGATAAATAAATCTGAATCAACCCTGACCCAAGGTACCACGAGTAGGACTGCTTTCCCATCAAACACGATTTTTCTGCTTTCTTTCAGTCTCCCAAGGGATTTGTTGCATGAGGTTTTCAGATGCACCTTCTATACATATTTTTTTTTGTTTGGATTTCTTTTCTTTCCAATTTTTCTTCGCTGGTGTGTTTTGTTTCCATTTATGCTTATCAGTCTTTCTTTTGAAACACACATGCATGCACCATGAACCGCTTCAGACGAAGAGAACATAAAAATTTCTCCTTTGAAATAACTGTTGAAGGTTGTTTAAACATCAATTATGATATTTTTCTAAAGTTTGCAGCCATGTTAAAGAAAGCTTGTTGTTCGAAAAGCGTTTCTTGATTTCAATCTATAACTGAATCTTTTCATGATTATCCATAAAAAATTCTTCTTACGTTGTCCCTATTCCTTAAGAGAACAACTCAGAGATGTCTCCCCGCCTTCGAAGGTCGGTTTATCAATAAACTATCTCTAGATCTTAATGAAGGATGGTTAAAAATTCGCTCAAGGTCTGTAATTTATTAAAATATGTCCAAAACATCAGGATTTTCAGCGTCACCCCACTCGATTAAATATCTTTAAAACTAAATAAATCTTCAGAGAGATGTGGGAAGTGCTTGTAAACCCGTCAGGATACTAAACATGTCTACTGGCAGCGGATAAATGCATGCATGATGCCAAGATAACTTCGTCGGGGTACTGAACAGGCCCACTGGCAGCGAAGCAATGTCAGGTACATGAAAATTCTTAGATATGGAATCTTTGACCTTAAATGTCCTTCGTTCTCATTTGGAACTTCTTGGCAGGATACAGATATTGGAGCGGGTTAAATGGCACCCTTGTCGAGGCTATGGACATCTGCTGGCAGCAGTGGCTCTGTCAACAGTATTGGAGATTTTAACCTTAATATCGTGACTCACTTTTGTTAATATTGTCATCAGTTTTCATCTTTTAAAATAACAAGCAATCTGAAACTAGATTTTTTTTTATAATTGATAATGATGTTCAAATAGTTTTCTGGTTGTTTTTCGAGTTGGATTTTTTCTCATTATCCTAATCTGGACTTGTTTGTTTAGCAGAGATAACTACTTCTACCAGTGTGTCGCCATTGTTGGTAGCCATATTAATTTCTATCTTTTTTTTAGCTTCCTACACAAGGTTTTTAAACCTTCATGAATCGTCGCAACTATTTAAATGATATCATCATTCTTTGCTTTTTGCATGCCTACTTTTCGTTTTCATTTTCATGAATGCAAGCGTGAAAACCCACAGTTATAATTCATGTTGATTACATCAAAGAATTAATGATCATTTGGTTTATCATGAACCTACTTGAACCTGGTTACCATTCCTTGGTCTCAAACACACCTTGATTTCATATGTATCAAACCACCACTCACTTTGCATTTGACTATTGTTAATATGTTTTCGATTTATAAATTTTTTGATGCAATGGTTATTTGACATATTGGTGTCTTTGATGAAATCGTTGATGCAATGGTTTATTCGACATATTGGTGTTTCTTTTAAATCGTGCAAATGCCATTGTTTATTTAACATTCGGATCGATTTTTGGATATGTATATCATGGTTTTCAATGGTTATGATTTTTATGTACCGAGGTGTCATTCCAAGTACAAACAGATATGATTTGTTTGCATGGCCTCGAACTACACCATTGTACCCGCACGCATAGCATTAACGCTCTGCCCTTGCACTTTGAGTTACCTTTGCATTGTGTTGGGGATGTTTTGGGACAATGGTTCTGTGTCTATCTTGTCAAACCCTATCACCGAATACCCTGTCAGTTTTGTGCTTCTATCCATGGCCCCTGTAATGCGAATTGAACCCTATGGTGTCCAGACTCTTTTATTGTTTGATAATGCCAGAGAAGACTTCTTAGGCTAACCCCGTAATTTCCTCCCAGAGACACGTTTTTTGCGTGAGCGATTCTGAGCAAACGGTTTTTAATTAGATCAAACCCTTGAAAACCCAGAACCGAAATGAGCCCTTTTACCTTCATCGCGAGCGGTTTCCTCAGAAATTGGGTCATTACAGAGATATAGTTCGTCTTTTAGAGGTCAAATCTCAGATTTTCTCTATGGCTGAAAGGTGCGTTTTGATCTGGTTGCAAGTGTTGAAACATTTGTGACTTCTCCAGGCCTATGCCTCAGAACCCCTCTCACCCGTCCAGCCTTATGCCTCAGCCTTCTGTGAACCCTTGATCAATCCAAATATTTTCAAGCAGTCTGTCAGCAAGTTATACATCCACAGGCTCTGTTGTCTTTAAAAACGTGGAGGCGGCCACTGCCATTATCAATTCGAAAATAGCTTGACTAAAATGAATCCCTGAATCTGAGGTATGGTATTTTAAAAGAGATTTTAAGATGATTTTGTTTTTGTTTTGAATTAGCATACAATATTTGTTTGATCAAATTGCATCTATTTCTGTTATCATTGAATTGATACAACATGATTTTGTTTATAATAATAACTAGCTAGAGAATCGTGAGATTCTGTAGCTAGTTACTAAAATTTGAATTTTTTATTTTACAATTAAAATGTAATCTGAGATCATGTATTCTTGTGCGTTTTCAGGTACATACGAATTCTAAAGGAGTTTGGATTGATAGTGGCACCTCTGAACATGCTATTTCTTTACATGGTTTTAGATTAGGCTGTTAATTTTAGATAGAAATGGGAATTTGGGAGATTGTATTCCCCATCATTTTTGGAACTGATTTGATGATTTCCACATGAAGTTTTTAGATCCCGTGGCCTTTATAAATGTATTATTTTGTAAACTAAGAAGCAATCACTTCCTGGGAGCAGAGACTATGGATTTGTGATTATCAGACTTGAATGAAATTGGATATTTGCACAGCTTTAGCTTCAACATATCATATTTTTGTTCAAGTTTTGCTCATTTCAATTTGTAATCAATTTTTTACTACTTTAGATATCATAATTTGTTACAGGTTGATGTGATGAGATTTAAATAGTGTCCATATTTTATGTCTCTCATTTTATATACAGCAATTAATCTGTTTACATTTGATGATTAGAAGGTTGATCTTCGTCATTCAATGAACAGTAATACGCAAATTTTCATACTCAGATTTATCTTAATATGATCATTTGTTAAATTATAAATTGTTGTTGCTATATGTCTTGCTTGTTCTGTCATTAGTATTCAAGCGTCACTACTTCTTGTTTATGATAAGCATTTGGAAAATCTGGTGCGGGTTGGCCCCATCAAACAGCGAAATCGAATATTGTGCATAGGACGAATAGGAAACGCTATTACAGGTCAGTCTGTTAGTGTTATTTAATTAGTTTAATTAATATATAAATTTCCTATAATCTAAACACATTTCATTGTTCATTTCTGTTTTTAGTTACACAGTTTCCTATTTAGTTTCTTGTTTATAAGAGTAATAAAAAGGACAAAAAACCAAAAACACTGAATGACAATTTTGCTGGCATGAATTGATTCATATTAGATTTCCGCATATTTCGATTAAAATTTGCATTCTGTAAATGTATATACATGTATCAGAGATATAATCATAAATATATATTGTACATATGTTAAGTAAAGTTATTTTGTAAATATTGGATTAGTCAACTGTGAATATATTTTAGATTTGTATATCCATTTCAGTATTTGTTTTTCATTTAATTAGCTCCCTTAGTTTTATTTTTTTTTTACTTTCCTAGGACTTAGATCGGCCAATGGAGCTGTTAAACCCGTCGAGGTGAATCAATCCAAATGTCTTGGGTTAAGTAGACAACCCTGGACCGGATTCACTTCTCCAGTTGACGAGCGGTCAATTTTGCCCGTCAACAAGCAGATCAACACAGGCGAGAACTTCAATTTGAAGTTGGTGATCTGATTCTTGTGCATCTAAGGAAGGAGAGGTTCCCAAGGGGAACGTATAATAATATGAAGATGAAAAAGATTGGATCGTGCAAGGTCATAAGGAAATTTGGGGCAAATGCATATGAGATTGAATTACCCGATGGGGTTGGAATATCACCGATATTCAATGTTGCGGATTTGTACCCTTATAGAGCTGAAGAAGCAGGAGCAGAGGAGGAACAGAAAGAAATTCAATGGAAAAAACAAATGCCTGTAGCTGAAAAGCCACAGATGGAAATCATAATTGCCAAAAGGGTTAGCAAAAAGACCAGGAGAAAAGAGTATTTTGAATACTTGGTCTAATGGAAGGGACATCCAGTTGAAGATGCCAGTTGGGAGGATGAAGCAGTAATTCATAGGCATAGACAGACCATGCAATAGCTCATGAACAAGATTTCATGAAAATTTTCAAGCGAAGGAGTATGATGCAGGAGCATCGTAAGAAGCCAGCCAAGCAAGAATAAAGGCGGAGGATAGTTGGGAAAAGCACCCGCGCACATTTTGAAGTGTTTTTAAGATTAATGAATGGACATTAATGAAATAGCTAAGGGAAGCGTACTTACATTTATATCTAGATGTTGTAAACAGATCTTGAGTGTTACTAAACATCTCTCGAATGTAAAGGCATTTATGCGTAATGAATGCGAGTAGGTAGATTTAATTTAATAGATTAGACAGTTTAGAAGTGTAGGAGGGAAAACGGATATAGACACCCTCACCCTTGTATCATTGTAATTTTGGGGATCATTCAAAATTCATAAGCTGTAGAGCTGTAGCAGAGAGCTGTAGAGAAGAACCCATGTATAGGAGTACTTGAGTTAATATATGAAGCTTTGACTCAACTTTCATGGTGTTATGATGCTTACTGTTTACATTTGTTGAATGGTATGTTTACAGTTGATTTGATTCTCTGTTATGCATTTGTTTCAATGCTGTGTTATGTGTATGATTTCATGTTGAATGTATGAAGTCTGAGAGAGGAGAAGAATGAGTTTCAATTGTTTCTCTTCCTGAGAATTCTTGCAAGGAATGCAGTGAACGTCCGCAAGGTGTGCGTTGACGAGGATCTGAGTTTTATCTCAGAAAGCTCAGGAGAGATATCGTTGTTCTCATACCAGCAAAAGTGCAAGTGTAGCCCAGAGCTGTGAAAGGTGTGCGTAGGCTGGTTGAAGCCTTAGAACTTATCAACTAAGGTGAAGGTTGAAAGACTACTGTTGCAAAGAGTGCATAGGGTCGAAGACTCAAATAACTAGAGGTTATTTGAAAGTTGTCACAAGGAGTGCGAGAAGGATTCCTTTTGGGGCTTGAGTTTGCAAGTGAGAACTCAGGAGGGATAGCACCTTTGAAGTGTTCAAAGGGAGGTAGAGATTGAAATCATCTCGCAGAAATCAAGTTCAGGAGGGAGAACACTGAGTCGTTTGGGTTGAAGTCATTGAAGAGTGAATCGGACGGTCAGAGTTCTCCGTGGAGAACTCGCAAAGTCGCGAGGACCGTAAGATCCAGAGGAGTTGTGAGGTGGTTAGGAGTTGGACAAACCCACCACCCTGATATCAAGAATCAATGTGGATGGTTGATTGTGGTTAGTTTGAGCCGTCAGATCATTTCAGGAATTCAGGATTCATAAGTTTGGAGTGTAGGCCAAAATCCTTGGTCACTCTAATTTCCAAATCGCGAAAGGGATTATCAGGTGTGGAATTTCGGCATTTCGACATTCTAGGGTTTGACATTTCGGCAGTTTCGATGACAAGGAGTCGGGGCACTTTGCATTGAAAACCCTGAAGTCACGAAATGTGACATGTCTTTCGAGTGGAATCTCGACATTTCGGCATTTTGGGGTCTGGGAAGTAGAGGAGGTTGTGATTTTGGGGTTGAGAGTTTAAAACTTTCGATACGCAGAATCCCAAAAAGGTCGCTAATTCAGAATTCGGGAATTGGCACGACAAGTGATTTGGGGGTCGAGAATTTCAAACTCCCAGTACGTGGAATCTTGTAAGGCCGTCGATCTACGCTAGTTGAAATTTTGAATTTTGGGAATCATAAGGGAAGAGGAACAATTGTTAGTTGTTCCCTCAAGTCCTAAAAATCCAAAATTAGTGGGCAATGGGTGGCATGTGCCCGTCACATTGGAGCAGTCAACCTTCATTGGCAATTCACATTTCGGTATTTGCCAAGAGCTGTGGAAATACATCAGGAATCTTCAACTCCTGAAAACCTAAAGTCCTTTGTGTCTTAAACAAAGGTTTTGATTAACCCTTGGCGTGGTTTTAGTGAAGATCCTATGCAGATCTCGGCCTGAGGGTCTGGGGTCTGCACCAATATGGAGCAAGGTCAAGAGACTAAGATTATAGAAGAACCCTAGAAAGAATCAGAAATTATGTTACTGAAAATGAAAGAAACCCTGGATGAACATAAAGATGCCAGTTTGTCAAAGATATTCAAATAAAAGGAGAAAATCGAAGTAAGAATAGGAGACTTTGACATCAACTATGCTCTAGATGAGGGAATACAGATGAACATTATGACAGAAAGTACTTGGGAAACCCTAGGAAGGCCTGCTATGGTTCCTTCACTAGGAAGAATAGGGTTTTTTAAAGGAAAAATGGTAACCCTATGTGGCAGAATTACCCAGATAGCTATGAGTACCCATGGAGCTTCGACATAGGAAGAGTTCGAAGTCATTAGATTTATTGAGGACCATGCCCCGTTTCCATCTTTGTTAGGCAAGTTCTTAATTGAAAAAGACCAGATCCAAAGAAAAGAAGAAAAGGAAGCCCTAGAACAGAAGAAGCAAGAACTCATGGAATTTATGACTAGAAGGATCGCCTACTTGATGGAAGAACAAGAGAACAGAACTCAGTTGTTGAACACCAGGGACCTGGATGTCGAAGCTATAATAGAATTAGAGGAACCACAGAAGACCGAAATACCTAATTCATACGAGGAAGGAGTATTACCCTTGGATCTGAAGAAAGAACCTCAGCAGCACAAAGTGACTATGTCGAAAGAAGATAATACTCAGAATGGAAAAAGGATGACCGAGACAAAGCTCACTGGAAAGAAGGCTAGGAAGCTAAATAAGAAGAGAGCCAAGATCAAAAAGCTACAGAAGGTTCCGGAGGAAACTTCACAGAAGGAAAAATCGCAAGAATTGAGCTTCGCTGAGATATCAGAACAGTGACATCTGGCACTTCACCATGGCATAGCAATATAGTCGTTGGACTAATATACCCGTTTGAATTCTTCCCTGAATGGAAAGAAAAGCATTAAAGAATCACCACTAGACCGTTGGACTGTGCCATAACGGATGGATCAACGTTCACGAAAGCTTCATACCCATTGCAACCAAACCATTGATGAATTTCCTATTTATCTTGTCGCGTCACGCACGAAGAACACTTTTTCCAACTGAAAACTCGAAGCTCGTAGAACTCGTAATTGTATACAGTGATCATTGCAAGAAGATCATTCACCCTAGTGCAGTGTTTTGAGATCATCTTGACCCTGCTTATCTTTCCCGAGTGCGTATGTCCAACGAGATCACCGTTCTTGAGGAATCCATCACAGAAGTCCTTCTCGATTTAATGACTGAGAGAGTCATATCGGAAATAAGAATGTCCACAGGATTCCAAGCCTCATCGACAAGAGGAGTGCAAGCCTCCCCGTCAACTACTCGAGCTGGAACATCTCGAGCCGGCACCGAGAGGAGAACTAAGCATAAGGACGGCATAGCCAACGCAAAGTTAGTACCATCCATTCTACCAGCTTACATACCCCCTCTGAGCGATGAGATTAACAGGGAAAATGTCGCTAGAGATTTCGAATATACCCTAGTAACTGCATATTTACCGAAGGGAGTACGCACCTATTGTGCAGATCAAGACAAGGTTACAACGTTGAATTTTTGTGACTTCAACCTAGGGGATCGTAAATTTTATAACATGCTTTCCCCGTATAAGTATTTGACGTGAAATAAGGGCAAGAACTCGAAGCTCGTCCCACAACAATGGATGATGAACCTCATGCAGTCTACTCTGCTAAAATTTATGAAAATACTGCACTTCGGCAGACACTAGGAGGTGAATGCTTGTGTAAAGTTACTGCTAGCAAGTTACCACAGAGGATACCTGTGGTTATATCTCCGCATAACTGTTGATCCGACGCTAATCAATAGGATCACTGGGCTTAGCATGTAGGGCCCTAATCCCCATGAGCACTATCCTAGAAAGACCATAGACCACGCTCTTGCACAGAATATAAAAGAGGCTTATGGCGATGTTGAGAAAGTGTTGACAGGCAAAATTGACCGCTCGTCAACTGGAGGGGTGGATCCAGTCCGGGGTTTTCTAAATAACTCAAGTCGTTTGGATTAATCCACTCCGACAGGTTTAGCGGCTTCGTTAGCCGATCTAAGTCCTAGGAAAACGAAAGAAAAACTAAGCTAATGAAACTAATCTAAGTGAAAAACAACTGCTGCAAACTATATACAGGTCTAATATATATTCACAGTTCTCTAATTAATAGAAAAATAATTCTACTTATTAAATATACAATGCCTAGATATATTTATATTTCTATGATATGTACAATATTCACAAATTGCAAATTTTTAATCGAAAACCTGCGAAAATCATGTATGAATTGACAACAAAGCTATTGTTCAATATTTTTTTATATTTTTATAACTTTTATAAACAGAAAGTGAATTGACAGCTATTTAACTAAGCAATAAGAATAGTAATCTGTATTGAGAAATGAAATGATAGCTATCTAACTAAGTAATAAAAACAACAATCTGTATTATATATCTGTCTAAACTACAGTGAAACCTTATATTA
>JASDQU011175608.1:0-16861 GCA_032191745.1 Picea mariana
TTGATTATTAAATGTTCTATAAAATGTCGATAGCTCTAGTTCGAAATTTTTATAATTTATTTTACCATTAAATACAAGTTCTAATGTGCATTTCTTTGGGTCACTCATCCATGACTTTTTCCCTATGAATAAACATCAAATTTGGAGTATTTTTTCACATCATAAATTTTCATGTATCAAATTAAAAAAATATGGAATTATATTAAAGTTTGTAATTGGTAAAAACACACACTCCAAGTTGAATAATTCAATTTGGCCTTATAATGGAGTTCAGACATGTATTTCAATGAAGCTAGCCAAAATTGCCTTGCTTCACAAAAATGCATGCCTAGGCTTCATTTCTTAGCCAATTGGAGCCTTAAAAGTTTCTACTTTAGATTTTGTTCAACATGTAAAAATTTTCTTTGTCGTGCATTGTGTCAAAGTTGTGCACAAATGAGAAAAAATAGTATGTAGGCATTTTGGTAGAGCTGATGCAAGGATACATATGTTCATTATAGTTTAATTATGTTTCAATCAAAATTTCATACCTATGGTGTACTTGGTTTGGCCCTGAAGTGCATTTTTGTATTGACTATGAAAACTGGCAAATAGTGTGAATTGTTATCTCGACAGACTTGGATTTCATTGTAGAATATTTATTTTAGACAACTTTGTTGGCGTTTTGTTCCATGCTTGCGTGTGTCCTTCTTAACGCTGGGAAGTTTGGACCCAGGGTTCGTCCAAAGTTGACCAAAAAAACCCCCAAAGCATCGACATATCAATCCTCTGCCAAGGTCGAGGAAGGTCTCACTTGAGATGTAGAGGGGATCACAAAGACCATAAGGTCTTGTGACATGAATGAAGGATTAAGAAAACGAGGATCCATCTGGGATGACATTCATACATTCCATATCCAATGACTTACTATGCTATTAAGTAAAACAATACACACACATATCAAAATAACACATGATAGACACACAATAGATTAGAACTGTCGCAACTTTATTATTCCTTTCATTCCATCCACTCAAACATACAATATACATTAAGCAAACTATATTCGACATCAATAGAGCTTCATATCTTATTTAGTTAGCTTCTTAGAAATACAACATAGTGCACATTGTGCATCATTTTAAGACTTTAGACATATGACAGACACATAATTATATTAAGAAGCGCTACAACATTACAATAGGCTCAGAGTGATCTCGATACCAACAACTGAACGAATCCCATCTAACCATCTAACTCCATTTCTGATGTCATTGCTTCATTTTATAACTTTCTTTGGTTAGGAGATTTATCTCTCTCTACTCTGCTCCATTCATTCTACTGATAAAATTGCCTCGCACGCTTCTAGCACCTGCTTGCAACTTACGTAGCCTTAAGAAATCAGGGCGACCTTAACTACCTCACCAACTCTCCTTTTGTTAGCTCCACGTTCCCTTGTGCTATTGGCATTAATAATTGGAAAAATTTCCCAACGATTCCTTTCTTGATTCAAATGTGCATATTCTTGATTTCCAACGCAACTATCAAAAACTCGAACTGACGCATGCTTAGTAGACTTCAAGCTTGGCGTGTAATCTCAAAACTTGGTCCAACACGCACTTCTTGTCATTATTCACGCATTATCTTAGGCGCACACACAACTCTGAATGAGCATGCACATTTTCATTTGTTCATGTACGAAATGAACCCAAAACAATGGGTGCCAAAAGGCCCCCATCAATATTACTTGGCTCATCCTCAAGCCAACTACTGCATGTGATCAACGTGAAAATTTTGAGTAAGAGTAAATCATTAGTCTTCAAAACAAGCTATGATTGTGGCCAAGCCCGAGAAAGAGAAAATTATATGTTCTGGCTGTAATAACAACTCAACCCAGGTCCTAGAATGAGTCAATTAGGTCCCATGGTGAAAGATGGAGTTGGAATGCATGCAGATAGATGCTCGACCTAGAAACTTCGTTGGTATCTATGGAGGTGAATGAGGGATATGTTTAAATTCCACCATCAAACATCGACCACTAAAAATGATTTAGGCTCCATCAAGAGAGAGAATCATTCTTTGCTTGTCTTTTTTCTTTGGTAGGACCAAACTGAGCTAGTCACCTCGACCTTTTGATTGTTGGAGGGTTGGGGATCCATGAAAAGATGTGAGAGTAGGGAGCCCAACGACTAAACTGGATGAATTGTTTTGGTGTAGGTGCTTTGTTGGAGGAGGGGGATCCATGACAAGATACGAGGGCAGGGATCCAAGCAAATAAGAAAGTAGGGTCCATGCCTATCAACAAAGGTGATGATTCATGGTGAAAATTCAACCCTCTTTGGGCTTAGAGAGTTGGGGAAAAAACGTGAGTACAAAACATAGTCAAGGGAAACATGTGGACGTGGGATGATTCTAGCTAGGAAATAAGGGAGAAGGGCCTCTTCTAAGCAACAAATGACATGCTGGCGATCTGCGTGAAAACTGAATGGTAGGTTCTAGAGATGCTCGACTGACCTGGAAAGAATAGATTATGGACAATTTTCTAATCCACACCATGAAGGGGAAGCTGGAAAGAGAGCTAAAAAATTTGATACAGGTGGGATAAGTGGGGGAAATACCAAACGAGGAGGAAGTAACATGCGGGGGTGGTAGGAATGGGGTGTGGAGAATTACTCCATCGAGAGTGTCAGGGGGGGTGGTATATATAGAGTGAATATGGTGGGGAATGTTATGAAAGAGAGAAAGAAATATTTGATGGAGGGGATGGCTTAGAGAAGAGGTAGAAGTTGGCGGCGAAATGCGACTCATGGGAAAATCAAATTTCGGGTCCATCGTACTGGTGATGTTGATTGGTGATTTTGGCGGCATAACTGACAGTGTACTTGTGGGATGCATGAATTGCCTAAATAGGATTAATTTCCCTTTCAATGAACTAAACTGTCTGGAAACTCCTCCGAGGCTCGCATGAATTGTTAGTCAATACAAGGACCTTGTACTTATGGCAAAGTATCAACATGATTTGGAAATATGTGGAATTTGTAAAAACTGTCAATCTATCGAATCTTCCTGCATGAACGATATGAATGTCGTGTTGAAAAAAAGGTAAATTATGTCGACTATGAGATGTGCTACCTATTGTACAACCTACACTAAACCTATTATACCCACATTCAAAGTTGAGAGAGGGAGCTAAATGATAGTTGACCCCTGTGGGCCATAATACACCTTTAACCTGCTATTATTAATGAGTTCCTTGAGTGGTTGTCCTTGTACGGTTGTCAGCTTGGCGACATTGGCTTCAGTCATGTAGAATAACGTGAAAGGACCCAACCACCACATGTGTAGCTTGCTAGGATGTTGTAAATATTTGTTGTCATATAACAAATTTAAAGAGTGTGACTGAAGGATCTTCTGGCGGATATTGTGATTGTGCCATGCCTTCTATTTTTATTTTTCAACCACCTGGATGAATCATTCCATCATTCGCTCCTCCTCTGGTTCCATGAGTTCGTCTAACCTGTGTTGGAGGGACTGTTCATCTATCAACTGGGTTGCTAGGGCGACCCAGAGGCTAGGAACAACAAATTCTAGCTGCATGACCACTTCTTTTGCATAGACTAAGTTGAAAGGAGTGAGATTCATTAGTATTTTGTACATTGTTCAATAAGCCCATAATATTGTCGGGATGTACTGATCCCAGTGATCAAGTTGCATATTACAAACTTTGGTTAAAGCATGCTCTAAATTTTTATTAAAAGCTTCAACCGTACCATCTACTTGAGGGTGATAGGGGGTGCACTTCTAGTGATGGATCATCAACCCTTGAGTGAATTTTTGAATGGTTTCATTCATAAAATGTGACTTCTGGTCACTCATCAATACCCTTGGACAACCAAATCTGGCGATGACATTCTAAAAAAATGAAGTGCATCGTCGTTTTTTCTCTATAATCTTTGACTGGTGTAGTTTCGGCCCATCAAGTTAGGTATTCGGTCGTGGTAATAATGTAGCGCGCCCCTGTGCGATGCGCATGGGGATTGATAACATCCACAAAATCTATTTCCCATTTGTGGAATGGCTCTAGCACGGTCACATGGAATAAAACAAGCTCATCTCTCCAACAGGGCTTTCCAATCCATCGACATACGTCACAACATTTGCAGTAGTCCTTAGCCTCTGCAATACCTTCATGTGCTTCATATAGGATGGAGTTCCATTCGTGTTCGATTGCATACCGACGTAGGATTCCATCTACGCCAACTTATACAATTGTCCGAAAAACAACTGATAATCGACTCTATGGGTCACCAATTGACGATGTTGTGCCAAAGTATACCTTGTGCGAGCCTGGCCAGTCATGAGAGATTCCATGATTTTGGCCAATTGATCAGGCACAACTTCAACCCAGAAGAGTTATGCATTGGGGAGTTCATCGTCGAGGCTCCTAGCAGCTTCCTCAGTCTCGATCCACGACAGATGATCGGGTCCAACATTATAATTCCTCGGTTTAGCCACAACTTCGAAGTCAAATTCCTGAAAGAGCAACAACCAATGATAGATTTGTCCACCCAACACCAACTTGTTGAACAAATACTTGAGCGCGGAGTGGTCAGTGAAGAATTTAATTGCAAACCCCAGTAAGTATTGGTGAAATTTCTATAAGGCATAAACCATGGCTAGGCCCTTGTGCTTGGTTGTCGTATAATTATTTTCAACATCAGATAGCTTGCAATTGGAAAAGTAGATTGGATGGTCAATATTTCTTTCACCCGGTTGCATAAGAACCACACATAGTGCAATGGATGAAGCATCTATGTGGACATGAAAGAGATTTAACCAATCATGAAATACCAGAATTGACATAGTGACCAATTTTTCTTTGAGAGTATCCAAGGCTTTCTAGCATTTTGGGGTCCACTCGTACTTAGTATCTTTGCACAACATCTTTTCCAATGGGTCAAAAATCTGAGCATAATTATGAATGAATTATCAATAATATCCTATATGACCCAACATGGCACACACCTCTCGAACTGAGGTTGGGGACACCATATTGAAGATGGTGGTAATATTAGCTTGATCCGCCAACAATCCATCTTTGCACACAAAGTGGCCCAATGATGTGCCAAAGGGTGTCAAATTCAAGGATATCTGTAGTTGGAAACATTAATTGAGCATCGATCAAAGAGCTTGAATGTGTTCCTTCAATAACTCAAACACAGTCCAATCATCCAAGTATACTTCAAGAAAAGTTTGGTTGAATTCCTTAAAGGATGCGACCATTATTCTGGAAAATACTACATGAGAATTCTTTAATCCAAAGGGCATTACCGTGTATGCAAATAACCCCCATTCTATCACAAAGGTGGTTTTAGCTTGATCCTCCTCTACGATCTGAACATGAAGATACCTTGAGAGGCCATCTGTGAAAGAGTAGGCTTCCCGATAGCCAACATTTTCTATCACCTCATCTATGAACGATGTTGGAAAAGGGTCATGGACGCAGGTTATGTTGAGACTTCTCATATCTACATAGATTTAGATATCCTCGGTCTTCTTGGGTTGTACAACCATACGAATAATCCAATCTGATTCCTCTACATGGACAATGATCTCGACATCTAACATCCAATTCAATTTTTTGTGCACCTTATTCTTATATTTGGGATTTAATCAATAAGGCCTTCTCTTGATCGATTTGGCATTTGGTTTGAGTTGAATCTTCATGGCCCCCAATGAACCTATAATGCATTTCATTTCATAAAATCTCTGAGGAAACAAGTCCTCATATTCCTTGAGGAGGTCAAAAACTTGAGTGACTGTCTCCTTATCCCAATAATATCTAATGATGGTCATCTTAGGTGCTTCTAGTGCCAATATTGTGTTTCTTGGTTTTGATTGGGCCATTATAGTCTGGTGCAACCATCTTTGTCACCTTACCCTTTAATGCATGCTCTCCTTCGGTTTCTTTGATCTAGATGCTATGTGGGTCATCACCATCAATATTATCAACATCTATCTCCCAACAATATACTACCTCTTTTACTTTTTCCACCGACTGATGATACGAACATACCACCCTGGGTGTGGCTTCCTTTGGCTGCCGATGGAAAATAAAATCATTAGTCCGGTGGAGTGCCTCTTTTTGAGCCAAATATTTTGCTGTAAAGTTGAATGTAAAACAAAACTGGGAACTCACATGGGTCCACTTGACCATTTTCCTTCTTAGCTCTTCCTGAATGTATCAACTTCTAGGTACCATGTCCATAATGTGGACAAACTGATGGACTCATTGGGCTTGAGGGATATTCTTTGTAATACCCCAGGTTGAGCCCCAATTGTAATGTACATATAGGCTAGTGAGCCAGGATACTTTTGGCCAGAGTGCCTTTGTAAATATGTTTTGAGGCCAGAGTGCCAATGTGATTATGAGGCTGGGGAGCTTGGATTGCTACCTATATTGTAATTTGTAAATCATACTCTTATTATTACTATAATACATCACTGCTAGAGACTGACCAAACAAAATATACGGGGGGATAAATTGCACTAGAAAGGGAAAGGAGACTAAGATTCTAGAAAAAGGGATAAGCTAAGGGGGCTTAAACCCAATGAAATATTATATTAATATTCTTTAAAGCTAAATTTATGGATATGATTATATCCTAAGTTTCCAGGGACAAGGGGGTTTCTTGAGTGCCATGTGTCAGAAAGGGAACACGCATAATATTGGGGGATCTAGTACTTTTCCCCATCATCTATTCATCATTCCTTCATCATTATTGCATCATTCCATCCTATGTACTTGAGAGTCGTACTATGCAGTCGTACCTATATTGGGCAAGACTTGGAGCATTTTCTGGGTAAATTGGACTGAAGAACCGAGTTGTCAGGCCCGTGTGTTGCTGAAGAAGCGGGTTATTAGGCCCATGAGCATTCTCTCCAGGTGAGAGAAATGCTGGGAATTGTTTCCCAAGGTGCCAAGTTGTAGCTACAAGGCCCCGAGATTCCTTGTCTGCCCTGTTGCTGAAGACCCAGAAGGGAAGTAGGGCAGCCAAAGTACTATTAAGCAAAGAAGGGGGACACTTCCTCGGGTGGGACATGCATGTGGAGGATGAGGGATTGCAGGTTGTTTGCTAAAGTTGGCACATGAGCCCGAGTTTTGTTGTTGCTTGAGAGACCTTAGCCTGGCTTAGGATTTCCTTTTCCCTAGTGGAGTTTAAGCCCCAACTCGGGGGTGACCCACTACTGAGAGTTATGAGGAGTGCGATCTATGCCTAGGAGGAATGTGGAAGGTTTGCATGTGGTTTGTATTTTTATAACAATAGATATGTGTCCATTTAATGAGTATTATTTTGTTGTGTAATGTCTGTAATTATGTTAATTGCATTCTGATGTAATTATAATTACATGTTGTTTACCATGTGTAATGTATTATTTATGTTGTTACTATGTTTATAATTGAGTTGAATTCATCGTGGTTTCTCTATTATAATTATGTTTGAAAATATATGTTGTTAGGAATGCATTCATGTTCGTATGCAGAGAAATTAAATGGCATCAACGGAATTTTGTGGAGTTGCTCGTAATGGGGACGTTAAATTCTTAGAGGTCCAACATCATTCACAAAAGGAAATGTGTTCTTAAGGGTCCTCAGTGCCCTTGTATCAGTTGGCTAGTTTGAAATCAACGATGGGATGGAACCGAACCTTTATCAACTCAACTATCTATGCCCAACTTTGAATATTTGGGTGATGCGTCGTCCACCACCACACAAGTGTCCATCAAACCATTGCATCCATGGCCTGAAGCCTCTATTCCGTGAGGACGGTTTTCTCCATCTACATGAGGAATATCTCTATCATCCCCATTCCATCAAATCACAGGGCATTGCATAGCTCAGATCTGATTCGACACACTACTTTCGTTATCCTCACACATCTAGGAGTGGAAACTTCATAGAGCTTGTTTTTCCGCCTCTCCATGGCATCCGAAAAATTCATGTCGTAAGACTTGACACTTCTCCAACTTAATTTTCCATCTGTGGTGGGGTTGACGTAATCCTCCCTACACCCCGTGATATTATAGATATTTTCAATGATTGATCTCTGTGCATCCTGATCCATTGGCTCATTTTATCTATCTCCTTCATATGGATCCAGTGGCATGACCACGCGCAGGGTATCTGTCTCAAATGACATCTTCCTTTTCTTTAAATTCAACACTCCATTATTGTCAAAGGCTTAGTCAATGCCAAGTAATGGAGGATATGGATCGGATTCATCCATAATTTCTATTACCTCAAAATCAACCTTTGTTTTTACTCCTTCTGTATTCACTTCCACTTGCTCCAGTGGGGCTATTGGGTAGATCTTGTATTGATTGGCCAATCACAACTGGATGGGAAACCAAACCAAATTTGGTATCCCCATCACCTCCCAATACTTCTTTGGAAAAATATTCACATCAGAACCTAGATCCAACATGACTCCCTCCATGTCATAGCCACCAAGTTCTGATGTCATCTTAAACTCTTGGCAAATGCACTTTTTGTTGTTTACCTGACATACATCTCTTTTTGGCAGAGGAGCTGATAAGGTTTCCTCAACTCCTTATTCCCTCATGCAAGTAGTTGACATCTGTGTCAAATTACTTGCAATCTCTGTATCATTCAACAATCACAAACAACAACACAAGAAAGAACCTACTTGTTCTTTAGGTTCTTCCTTCCGACCCAAGTCCTACAAGGATTCTACACGTTGTAATTCCTCCATGCGTTTTTCTTCATGTGATTTTTTATCAGTGCGTCGCATATTGTTTTGTTTGTGAGCTTGTTCTATTGACCATTGCATTGCGCACTGTATTTCTTTGCGCACATGAGCTTCCTCCAAATATTGTTGTATCGCTCGCTGTAATTCTTCATGGGTATGATCCTCTTCTAGTGACCTATGCATCACCCATTGTATCTCTTCACAGATCTAAGCTTCCTCCAGTGACCTTTAGGTCACCCTATGCACTTCTTCTTAGATCCGACCCTCCTTAAGTGACCCCTGAGTCACATGCTCTTTCTTCCTTGAGTGCTCTTTGCTCATTGCGTAAGAACTATTTTTGTTGGGAAACATCAAACTTTGAGGGGAGGCTGTGTTGTCTTCCTTATGTTCCCCTCAAACTTTTGACCTACGCCTTCAACATGTTCAAAGTCCACTCCTATCTTCGCTCCTCCTTGGGTGACTTACCAGACATCAAACTCTTCATTCTTCTTCTTATTCTTACGTGGCTCTGCATGCACCATGTTGCAATTGGCTTCTTGTCTTCCCACTTTTTCAACATGTCGAGACAATCTTTGGTGACATGATCAGGACTGTAGCAGTATGCAGAAAGAATGCATAGTTTGGTACAAAACCTCGATAGATGACCAATTTCTCCACAATTGAGACAAGTGGGGGGTATACCTCCTCCTCTATCATATCCTCGATTGCGACCGTTCCCATATCCACCTTGGGGACCACCTTGGTATCTGCCTCTTTCAACACCATCGTGCTCACCACCCTTCAACTCTTCCTGTACCTGAAATGCATTGCATGTATTATCTTGCATAAGTTGGAGCGAGTGATAGTTATTGGCATCACGCCCCACATATTTACAAAACTAACAGAATGGAGTATGGTTCATTGTTTGGTACTTCTGTAAAGTTGGGCAACAGAGTGGTATATGGCCCCATTGTCTATATATCTCACACCGTTCTATCTATCCAGATGGAAATGGACTCGATGTGCCCATCACCACATAATTTGGTAGTACAAGGAATTCGTACCTACAATGCCCCTTTGAGTGACAAGTATTACACCATACGTGCTCACGCACGACCTTCGTCTTGGCCATATCTTGCAATTGCATCGTCAGGTTGGCCAGTTGTGATTGCAGCTACACCAAACCTATTGAAGTCTCTAGCCCTCTTGGTGTAGCTTCTAGGCGCATTACAATTTCTACCGCCTTCGCCTGAGTCGTCACCTTCTGCTGAGTGAGCGAGATTCAGATACGGGGAAGTGAACTTGAAATAAACCTCTCTCTATGTTGCACGTCCTGGATTTGGATGGTTAGCTTATCCAATAAACTCTTAAACCGTTGGTCATAATCCCACACAGTCTCGTCGTCCTTCTGTTTGATCTCCTTTATCTCCATGATACATTGATATTTTGACTTAGGTTTCTAAAATTCCCTAAGCAGATCTTGCTCAATCTCTGTTAGGGACCTCGTCTGTCCCTCCGATGCAATGACCTTGTACTTCATGTACCACATCAAGGCTCTATCCCTAAACTTGGTCTCTAGGTGTGTGATCTTTGTTGTTTCGTTCATGATCCTCTTCATAGACTAGATTGCTTCACATGTGAACCAATGTTGTTTCACATCATCCTTACCTGTTCCATGGAACATAGGTAGCCTCAGGGTGCTATCCTGATTTTCCATTGTCACTCTTCAACCAACTCTGCTACTCTGACTTCTAGTTTTCAAACTTCTTGATACTGATATGCTTTTAGGTGAAGTGACATTGGCTTCACCTTCTTCTTCACCCGTCTCTTCTCTTCTTCCTTCTTCTACTCCTTCTCCAACTTGAATCGCTTCACAATCTTCTTTTTTGTCTTCTTGATTACAAATGTGCAAGGGGGGNGTTCAAAGGGGGGGTAAGTTCATCTCCTTCTGAAATTTTTTGTGAGGGGACCTAGATATTTTGCTACTTACAACTGTGCAAGACCATCTACTATCGCTAATTTGTCTCCCCCACCACTAGGGGAGCCTCCATCTTCCTCTACTACCTGTGCACCACTATTGTGCGTGTTATCTTCCTCTCTTATTAGCAATCCAATGATCTATGTTCCATCTTCATCTAAGATTGAGTCACTTCGCAACAACCAAGGGGCATGGACTTCATCACCTAGTCCCTTACCACCACCACCACCACCACTACTACTGGTATCATCACTGCATACCTTATCCTCAATGCCACACCTCTTCGTGGGCCTATCTTCATTTGTGTTCCTCTCTGGCACAACATACTCTTCCGCTCTACCACATGGTGTAGTTTATTTTCTCTTCAATCTGGGCCCGACCCTTCGTCGCATGCCCCTAGCTAACTCTTTTCCACTTCTCTGCTTTGCTTTCCTTCTTATCTCAACTCTTCTTGCATATCTCTCAACTGTTTTTCTCCTTTGCTCCTCTGGGTCCATTCCATTCCTCACCTCATCTCAACAATATATGGATCCTCCTCAATGGATCCATTTCCTCTCTCACTTTCCCTCGTCTTTTCAACCCTCCCCCCCAACTCTAGGGGAGTTTACTCAACCATTATATTGGGCTCCATGTGCATCAACCCTCTCTCCATGAACAACATCTTAATCCAGAGTGGATCTCTTCCAACATTCATTTTCTTGGACCTTCTATGAACGTTCTTTCAGCCTCACTGAAAGAATCAATGTACTCCACAAAATAATCATTAATATAGCCCTCTTTTACCTGAGAAAACCATAAATCAATAGCCCAAGTCCACTTATTATCCAACACTTTCAATCTCTCAAGCATGTCTTGATCCCAAACCACTAGTTCTAAAGGCCATACGATAGAATAGGTAGTTGTTTTCCTTTTCACCCATTCATACAACAAACATGGAAATTCAACAAAGAAAAGCTCATGCATATCAGTGTAGAGATACTTATCTTTATTTCTTCACATTCACTCTCTGCCCCTGAGTTTCTCGCAGGGCAAACTCATGCTCTTTTGTAGTCAACCAATCTTGAATTTCCCCCCGATATGGATACAACTTCATCTCTTTCCTTCATTACTCCCTACAATACTTCTAGGTTCTGACAATGAAACCATTTGTTGGTGTTTTTTTCTATGCTTGCACATGTACTTCTTAACATTGGGGAGTTTAGACCCAGTGTTCATCCATAGTTGACCAACAAAAACACTAGAGCATCAACATATCAATCCTTGGCCAAGGCCAAGGAAGGTCTCACCCAAGGCATAGAGGCGATCACAAATACCATAAGGTCTTGTGACATGGATGAAGGATTAAGCAAACCAGGAACCATCTAGGATGATATTGATACATTCCATATCCGACGACTTGCTGTGCTACTAAGTAAAACAATACACACACATATCCAAATAACACATGATAGACACACAATAGATCAAAACTGCCTCGTCTTTATTATTCCTTTTGTTCCATCCACACAAACATATAGTATACATTAAGCAGACTATATTCAACAACAACAAAGCTTCATATCTTCTTTATATAACTTCTTAGAAATACAACATAGTGTGCAATGTGCATTCTTTTAAGACTTCAAACATATGACAGACACATAATTATATTCAAAAGTGCTACGACATTACAATAGGATCAGAATGAGCTCGATAAAAACAACTTAATGGATCTCATATAACCATCTAACTCTATTTCTGATGTCGTTGCTTCCTTTTATATCTTTCTCTGCTCGATATCTCTGTCTCTTTCTGCTTCGCTCTACTCATTCTACTAACAAAACTGCTTCGCACGCTTTTGGAACCTACCTGCAACCCATGTAACCTTTGGGAATAAGGGAAATCTTAAAATCCTCTCCAACTTTCCTTTCGTCAGCTCCACATTCCCATGTGCCGCTGACATTAATCATTGGAGAATATTTCCCGATGATTCTTTTCTTGATTCCGACTTGCATTTTCTTGATTTTCGGCACAACTGTAAAAAACCTGAACTAGACCGCACTTTGTAGACTTCAAGCTTGGTACACAATCTCAAAACTTGGTCCGACGCACAATTGTTGTTATTCTTCATGCATTATCTTAGGTGCTCACAAAACTTTGAATGAGCACGCACAACTTCATTTGTGCGCACGCGAAATGAACCCAAAACTTTGGGTGCCAACAAACTAAGTATGAGATGTTCTAGAAAATGTTGGTATCTCTAGGTTGGAATGTTTATTATTTCATTTACCATTAACTCCAAGCCCCAATATGCATTTCTTTGGGTTACTCAACCCTAACTTTTACCCTATAAAAAAAATCAAAGTTGAAGTATTTTAGCACAACATAAATTTTTACATGTCAAATTAAAAACACAGAATTGTAGGAAGGTTTTTAATGTGTAAACACACACTCTCTAAGTTGAATCATTAAATTTGGCATTGTAATGAGGGTTGGACATGCATTTTAGTGAAGCTAGCCAAAAATGCCATTCTTCACTAAAATGCTTTCCCATGCTGCATTTCGTAGTCAATTTGAGTGATTCAAATTGTAGGGTGTGTGATTTTTCATTACACACCTTTATGAATTTTCATAATTCCAATTTGTGCCTTAAATTCTTTTCATCCAAATTTCCTTTAGCATGAATAATTTTCCATTGTCGTGCATTTCGTCAAAGTTGTGTAAAAGACGAAAAAATAGGTAAGTAGGCATTTTCGGTGACATGAAACATAAATAGCAAGGCTCTAGGAAAGAATTTTAATTTTGAATGTAGGACCTACCTGCACTGTGTGGTGTGCATTTGTTTTAATGGAAAAATATTTCTACTCGTGCCTTGTTTTAAAAAATAAAGGCAAAAATGGTTTTTTACGGGAAGTGTGTATTTTGACTTGTTGTGTTGGACATAAATGTTTATAGTGAAGGATTAAGGGGTCCTAGATGTCATCAATGTATTTGATTCTATATAAATACATATTGGGGCACTTGTGTATTGTTTCATGTAATTAAACTCCATAGGAGAATTTCTGAGTTAGTGCTTAACACAACATTCTAAACAATGGATGAGTGGCTTGAAGACATATGAGGATGATTATTGGTAGTTGGCATGACAAACTTACATCAAAATCCTTTGGGCATGCATTACCTAATTTTTTGTAAGGATTTTTATGATAAATTGCATGTATTTTTTAATTAGAAAAAATTGATCTCTCTTGTAATGCCAACATTGATTGTTTTGTTGATTTTGCATAGTAACTCATTAATGAATCATTCAAATCAACCATATGAACAAAATATTCCTTGAAAAAGAGGTCAACACAAGGATGCATAATTGTCTAATCTTCCAACTTGGGAACCACATAACATTTTCCTTCAATTCACTCTTGTTGGAGGTAAAAAAGATGCAATTCATGCTACCCATGGACAATGTCAAGGATTTACATATCATAACTCCATCCCACAAAATGAGACTGTGATTTTCCCTCAAACATCAAGAAATCATGTAGTAATTATTGAAACTCAATGTCCTCTATATCAAAAACATGTGACAAACCACAATGTTTCTCAACAACATAGACACCGTTTATTTCCAGTTACAATTGAAGGGAACAATAATGTACAAGATATAACTCTTTACCACAAAACTAACTATGTTTCATAGAATGTGGTTCCCAATTTCCCTCAAAGATCAATTGTTGATGTTATTGTCATTACAAATCACGCTTATCAAATTATACAAGGTTGTGTTGCTCAAAAACTTAGAGAACCTTTGTCTACAATTATAGTTGAAGTGAACGGTAATGTACAAAATAAAACTCTGTACCACATAATCAACTCTATTTTGTAGAATGAGGCCCCAATTTTCCCTCAAAGATCAATGATTCATGCCGACGCTATTACAAATCAGTTTGATAGAAGTATATAAAGTTGTGTTTCCCAACAACCTAGACAACCTTTGTCTCAAGTTACTATTGAAGGGAATGGTAATGTACAAGATAAAACTCTTTACCACATAATTAACTATGTTTCACAGAATATGGTTCCAAATTTCTCTCAAATATCAACCATTGATGTTTATACCATTATAAATCACTCTTATAAGAGTATAGAAGATTGTGTTTCTCAACAATCTACGTAGCCCTTGTCTGGAATTACAGTTGATGGAAATGGTGATGTAAAAAATAAAACTCTATACCACATAATCAACTACATTTTATAGAACGAGGACCCAATTTTCCCTCAATGATCAAGAATTCATGTTGTTGTTATTATGAATCACTCCGATCAAAGTGTAGAAGCCTTTTTCTCTTAACAACCTAGGCAACCTTTGACCCTAGTTATTGTTGAAGGGAATGGAAGTGTAGGCATACCTAGTGGGAAAAAATTGGAACATATATCTCTTGAGAAATTGGATGCGACTGTAAGTGACGAAATAGTTGAAGGAACTACATTTCAGGAATAAATGGATAGAAATGCACCTATAGAAAATCAAAATTCTATAGATGTACAAGCTTCAGTAGAAATTCCTGAAGGGTGTTCATAAGATTAAACTACACATGCTACTAGAAGGTCACTAGGAAACCATTTAAGGACATCCTTATTGGGTCTTAAGCAATGGTCAATATGGTCTAATTGTAGACTAAACGAGGGGAATTTTTTTATTAAGGAAATTGGTAGCCGGTTCCCTGGGAAGTCACTTCAAGATGTAGAGAAAATTGACATTATTGGTAGAATTGGGTACTTCATGAGAAAAAAACTATAATGAAGAGTATAAAATTGAGGATGTTCTTAAACACCTAGATGGAGTGCTTAATCAAATTCAATTAATTGTTGTGTAAGAGATCTGTAATGATTTTATGCCAAGGAACATGGCTTTAGTATTTACTAAATCAAACATGAGTCATAAGGCTTTGTAATGTCTGAAGGAGATTGACTCTAATGGTGTACTAAAGGGGGTTAATCCAACATCACTTTCTAAGGATTCATGGAAATTTGGAGCAAATAAGCTAAGGATATTGATATGGGTTGGGACAGAACGAATGGTTTCACATACGGATTAGAGTGAAGCAAGTAAATCCATATGCTTCCTTTATGATTCAATTATATGAAAAGAAGTATAGAAGTAGATCCATTGAAGTTTTTTTCAAACATTGTATTGATTCTTATGTACATTATGATCGAGGTGAGTGGGTTAATGAGATATTGTTCGAGTTACTAGGAAACATTTCTTGTGTAAACCTTGGAAAATGGGATGGAAAGGAAGAACATAAATATGTTTTTATCACATGTTATTGATCTTGAAAATGAGGAGAACTTAATGAAACAATTAAACAAAATTTCATGAGATGGGATCCTAATGGCAGATGGAAGGGTAGTGGAAGTGAATTTGTTTGAGTGTCATGACCTAGTGGCCATATGTAGTTTAGTATGAAATAATAATGTTTCTCCAATGGGATTTTTTTTTCCTTGGTGCACATACCATAAAAAATCTATACACATTGTTACAAATGAAATCAAAACTCGAGAAGGGGATACTATTCGTAGTGTTTCTAAGTTGTATGCAATGTCACAAAACTTGCTCCTACTAAGCTATACATATTTATTAGAAGTTTGCATTTATGTTCATATCTTGCCACTACTTTCTTAATCTTACTTTGTTTTAAGACATTAGGAGTTAAATCTTGCTTTGGAACCTAGCAAAGGATGGGAAGAAAAGTTGGATGAGCGTATTATAAAAATTCAACAAATTTTATTTAGTAGACAATTGAATGTTACAAAGAACTAACCCATGAATAAAACAAATGTTGAAAATCTACACACTTTCATAATTAATTCTTAATTATAAATGAATATTCTTAGTATTTAACTAACTCATGCCTAGTGAAACATGTGCTTCCAATTACAAGTGACTCTTGACTCAATGTCCAAGCTTGAATATTACACTCACCATGCTGGAATTAGAATTGTATTGAAGATGTTTCATGAAATTCAAGGAATTGCACAAGATTATGACAAGGTTCATCCAACCAGAGGCATTGAGAAAACAATTTTTTTTTCAAATTTGGGAGGAGATGGAGAAAATATGGGTGTTGAATGTAAGCATGGGGAACCATACCATCATAAAATCCAAGAACACAAT
>JASDQU011175610.1:0-10951 GCA_032191745.1 Picea mariana
AATCTATTGATGACAAATGTTTATGGTTGATGTTATATGTGTACTAAATGGTTGATTCTTTAATCATCATCACTAATAATTAGTTAAGTGATCTTAGATCTATGTTTCCATGTTTTTTTGCAATTGATTCACCATTCTGCATGCTTTTTATATATATATGCATCAATATATATATATTTTTATGTATTATATAAAAAACACTCCCGAAACGCTCCCGCTCCCAGAAAATTTTGAAAATTGTCGCTCCCGCTCCTGCTCTCGTTCCCAGCTCCCAACAGCCTTGCTCTGACATCATGTGAAAATTGAGGGTGCACACCTTCATAGAAACGCTGGTGGAGAGGGAAAATGAAGAATCGATTCTATTATTAATGCAAAAACAATTGATCTCTCACACATTTATATCATGCCTCTTTACAATTGATCACTTTCGTAAGTGACTAAGGTGGTTTATGTTACAGTATATAAAGTCGACATGTCAGGATTTTGGACCACATTGGTTGTTAATTGGGTGGGATTTGTGGTCCTACAATTGAGGGTCTAAGGGCAACTAACTAGACACTGTAAACCTATATGATTGCATCCCTGACTTAGTAAGTTGGTTTATGTTAAGAGCATGTAAACCTGACTTATCGGGCTTTTGGACCACATTGGTGGTTAATTGGGCGGGTTTTGTGTTCCTACAATTGAGGGTTTAGGGGCAACTAACTAAACACTCTAAACCTATATATAAATTAAGACCTTAGCCTCATTTGTATATCATTGAAAAACATCACTTATGAATTGAGCTTCGATTGGGAGTGGAGTTTCTCCCTTATTGACCTTCTCCACTATAATCTGTGTTCTTGTGATCATGTCTATTGGGTTTTCTTTATTTGTTGTTGATTACTGAGCTATGTCCAAGTTATGGTTTTATATGAGCTAAGTCCAATACCATTAATATTCCCATACAAAGTCTTCAGTGCTTATGAATCTCAAGTTACAATGCCTTTATTTCCAGAAACTACCAAGATAAACCTGCTACTTGTTGGGAACTAAATTGGTCCTCAGACTTGCAAGTTCAAGATATCTTGATTCTAAATAAAATGACTGCTATTGTCTTTTACTTTAAAGTATTACACTACTTTGGATAACATACCCCCTTTCTCTCAATAATCTTGTCTTAGAAACATCGAATTTGAGTTTTTAACAGCCCATTAGGACAATAATCAACTTAATACATTTTTTTTGATCACCTGTCTTGACAAATGTCAGAGTTTAATTTGGGAGAAATAATACAAGTTACCTTGGAAACTAATTCCAAGACAGAAAACTCCTTCCCAATCCGCCAGCAAATATTACCATGCATCTAGTTGTTGGAAAGCCTTCAATGTCCTCTTTGCAATGCATCCGATGGCTTTGAACTCAGTATGAAAAAGTTATGGCAAAATTATTTGATTATTACTCCTAAAAATGTGTTACATGAAAAAACTTCATTGAAGCTCCTTCTCTTTAGCCGTTTACAGCCATATAACCAAGGGGTAGTAACAGAGGACAGATTTCAAAGTATTCTAATCTTTTTAAATATTATTAAACTTTAGAAATGAAAACTTCTAAAAGTTTTTCAGTTGAGAGATGGTTCTCTTCTCTTCAAGGCACTCTTCTCTCCAACACACATGCAGAAACTCTGCCGTTCCTTGCTTCTTTTCCTCCATTGCTTCTCATAAGAGCCCAACGTTAAATTTGCTGCTGCTATTCCCCCACCAAACCGAGTTGCACCTCTCCGTGGCTCACTTTCATTTGCACTGCACATAGCCTCTCTATCAGGCTGTTTACTTCTCACTAACAGAACAATGCCCCAGCAACCCACAACGGCATGTTTATAACAGCAAGCTCCACTCTACTTGTTTCAATAGTGTTGCCCACGTCTGTTGCAATGGCCAACATTTAACCAACTCAGGAAAAAGGCCCATTTCTCTGATGCCACACACAACACCATCCATTTCCCACCAGCATAACACACAGTCACACAACGAGCCAGACAGCCTTCCATGGTTCTCATAACTCTGTCAAAGCTTCACAAAACAAGGGCTCCACAACTCTCACACTAACACACAATGAGCAAGAGATCATCATGGCTCTGATAACTAATTCCTTCTGCATCAATAGCAGACATACATGCTCTCACAATGCAAGGGTGGTAATGTTCTCTCAACCTTCAGTCTTCAAATCTTGTGGCCTGCTCTGCCATGACTCATTTAGCTTCAGTTCTCATTCTGTCATGCTAACATGGTTCTGCACACATGCTCAAAAGCTCACGGACACATAGCTTTGATACCACATTTTGGCGTGATGGTGCCCATATTACAGCGTAGCATGTGGAATGAGAAACAAGAGACAAACCTTAACAGATTATTCCATTAAATGAATTGCCACACCAACAAGCATACAGGCATTAAGTATTCTACCAGCTTGCTAACTTTGGTGGGATTCCTCCATGACAAATGTGCATGGCAAACTCCCTTATGATATTTTCCCTTTACACTATGTGACATATAATATATTCTTTTAGAACTCTTACATATGACAACATCTCACATCATTGATTCTTCTACATGGCATATGAACACCATGTAGAACACATCACCTAGGACTCAAACACATCTTGGTCACACAAATAAACTCCCAAGTGGCCATTGCATTACAACACTCTACTGATCACCAGAATAGTCATCCAACATCCAATACCTAAATGCTGGAACAAGTGGGAGCTGTGGGTGTGGACGATGGTGGGACCCCTGTTTGGGGATTTGACCACTGTGGAAGCAAAGGATGAAGGTTAAGGGTGGTGTTCACTGTTAAGTCGTAAAAAGCCAAAAGACCACAAGAAGGCTTCAAACAGAACATGGGGATCTGCAGACGCAGAATTTACACAGACCACAGATCTGCAACATTGTCAAGTCCAATAGGCCACAGAAGGAAGATGGAGATGCAGGCGGAAGAAACGGGAGGCAACATGGATGGAATGGCTGCAGGGTGACTTGTACAGTTTTCTTATTTTCATTTCAGTTACAATAAAAGGGTAGCTGAGCTGTTACTCTTTTGTGCATCCGAGAGTGATGGGTGTGTGAATGTGTTTATCCACCAACAGACTGGTTCCATAAATATTTGGGAGCATTCAGACAATCAGAATTTGATATCAAAATATCCAGCACGCTGATATTAATATTGATCATTTAATCTAATATTGGAGCTGTGTATATCTAGTTATGAGATTGATAATAAAATTTTTGGTATTAGAGCTATGCATATTCAAATCTGATAACAGATTGGTTCCAGTAAATTTTTGGGAGCATTCAGACAATCGGAATTTGATATCAAAGTTTCCAGCAGGCTGATATTAATATTGATCATATAATCTAATATCAGAGCTGTGCATATCTAGTTATGAGATTGATAATAAATTTTTTGGTATTAATGCTATGCATATCCAGATCTGATATCTGATATTGATCACAAGTGCCCCAATACCTGTCTCACAACGTATGAGGCAACTTGACTGTTCTTTTTAAATCTATCAGAATCCAGATTGTGGACTTACTGATAAGTTATAACCTATGGCATACTTGGTTGCCAATGATTCTGTTTTGTCCAGACCCCAAACTTATTTTCCTATTTTGGGAAATTTGAAGTGCAAGCTTTACCAAATAGAAACATCACCAAACATTGCATTATGTACAATCTAAGGCATTGAACCTTCACCTTAACATTGGATTGTCAAACAAGCCTTGATGGTATAGTTACTATGATGGTTCCTGCTATTGTCGCGTTTGTCCTGTATAAGAACCAATACACAGCTTGATTAATTGATGAATCATTCAATGCTTTAGATTTCTCGATGTAAGAATCTGCCAAACTTTTCATTTATTCGAAGTGTCATCATATTTAGAAGGTTAAATTTGGATACGAAGTAAGTCATCATATTCTTCAATTATATTAAAGTTGGTTTTCAAATTGGTTTTCTGATTTGGCAGGCTGAGAGTGCTATTGCTGCTTTAAATTGCAGTGGTGCTATTTTGGGATCTCTACCCATAAGGTATTCTGAAGCAGGTTGAAAATATCTTTATGTTTCATGTTATGCTCTTGTTTTGTTTGGTGGAATCCTGAAATTATGCCATTTTGTTGTGTTTAGGGTAAGTCCATCAAAGACACCAGTGAGACCTCGCAATCCCCGTTCACTAATGCATTGAACGTGGCTATTTGAATCCTAACTTATACTTTCTAACAAATATCCCCATGAAAAGCAGCATTTTTGTAGTCACATGGTGCATCGGAGAGTAAAACCTAGCTTTTGGTTTTAAAGTGGATGTCGCTCAGGATGGCAGTATCATTTGATTATTGTACCATAAACATGAAAGTATATATGGGGTTAGGCAATACAGTTTCTTTCAGTAACTCCTGGCATATTCGATGTGCATCATATTTATCTGCTTATGCCGTCCAGAGTTCTTTGAAACTGAGTGTGTTAGCTGCTTAGAAAGTAGCACGGCTGTTGCAGATGAAATCCTTGATTTGTCAACGAACAGTGTATTTATTTTCATAGGAATTTGACTCGCTGTCATTTTTAGAAAGCAAGGATGACATCATTTTGTTCCTGTAGATTTGGCTGTAAAAATTGGTTTTCTCATCCACTTGTGATTTAAATACAGCAATTGCTACATTTGAGTTCTGTTAAGTGAACTTCATAATAATGGATTTCCATCCTGTAAGCCCCGAGGATTTACTATTGATCCAATAATTAACTAGTCTGATGAAGACTTGACAATCTGTCGTGTTGAGGAAGCTTTCAAAGGCTTGCTTATCTCAAACTTTATTTTCTGGAAAAGATTGGAACTTGATTATGTATTATTGCATTTCTTTTTAGTTCGCCAAAGGTTCATCTATTGAAATTCACCATATGAAATCAAGCTGGTTTTATGTTGTTAGGATTTGAACCAATGGCTAAGATCTGGCTATAATTTGCCATGATTAAATAGTTTTTAAGGGTTTCAAATTACCATATTGATCATTTTATTAATTTCTATTTGCGTGCAATGGAATGGAGAGTATCTTCATTTTGTCTAGGAGAAGCTTTTAATTGTTTGTAGTTCTATTTTTTGATAGACTGAATGCTTTCTAAAAGATTAAACAAGATATCGATGTTCGATGGATACATAATCGCAATATTGGGTTCAAATATGGAGAGAGAATGAAATACTTCGCAAAATATGGTGTTTCTTTTACAGCTACCAAGGTTTCCTGTATTGATTTTATGCTCACCTTCTGATTAAATGTATTTACAAGGTTTTCATTGGATAACTTGCAGTGTCTCGATGTCAGTGGCATTTTCCTTAGCAAACCTAATCGGTCTAATTGCTGTTATTTTCGGATATGCTTTGCAGACTAGGAATGTTTGTTCAAAGTTGAAACTGTATAACAATGTTTGATTGATACATACTTGCAATCTTGGCTTCAAATTTGATAAAAGGAGGTGAAATATTACTGTACATAATTGCAATCTTGGCTTTACATGTGATAAAAGAGAGTGGGTGAAATACTATACATATTTGCAATCTTGGCTTCACATGTGATAAAAAAGAGTGGGTGAAATACTACTGAAAATATGGTGATTTTTAAAACTTTCCCAAAGGTTTTGCATCCTTTGTGCGCTCACCATTTGATTAAATGCAACAACACCATCTGATTAAATGCATCAACAAAGTATTCATTGGAAAAATAATAGTAATCTCGTGAATTTGCATTTTGTCATGTAAATATCGTTCAGTAATTGCTCTCGTCTTCTTGATATTTCAGTTATCAGGATCAGTGCGTGCCGGTTGTGATCTTGCATTGACTAAACATTTAAACGAAGCTAACTTTGGTTTCATTTTAACTTTTAAAATGCCACATAAATTACCATGAGAATATTTATGTCGAGCTTTCTGTTGTTGATGGGTGTTTTTTTATTTAAATGTAAGTAACTGGTTACAGTTTGTCATATGTAATATGAGCTTATATTCAGTTTGTCATATGTAATATGAGTTTATATTCTTAAATATTTTTTCTTTGACTATAAAGTTCTTGTTTGACTTGAGTTGGTCAGACTCAATGCTGAAACTTGAGTTGTTCTTATTAGATGCCACAACATTTTTAGCATTGCGTTGGCGGTCTGCATGGTCAAGATTTTATTACACTTAATTAGGTGCCATTCCTTCACCGCAGTGTGTCCCAAAGAGCTGGCAGGTTCTAGCCTGCATGGGTGGTTCCATTACTAGCATCTAATAGCTCAAATATAAAAGCATCTATAGAACGTTAATAACCTTGGATCAATTTCATTGTTGAAATTGTTATTACAAAATTCAAGTCTTGTATATTTTGAGAGTTTATGAACGTATATTTTGAGAGTTTATGAACTAATTTGCTCCTGGACTATGAGCAATATTCTAGATTTCTGTAATCGTTGGTTATTATATGAGGCATTTTTTATGTATTGTGTATGGATGTTACTATGGAAAGTAAATTATAAATAAAAAATAAATTACAGCTATATATATGTAATTTTTTTGTTTGTTTGTTAAAAATGCCCGTTATTTGCGGGGTCAATATTTTAACTGTTGGTTAAGAAATTATAACCCAAGGGCATCTAAGTTGTCAAAATCTCTTTGGGATTGCACCTAGTTTGGGTTGCATCAACCTTCAACATGATTTGGTTTTTGGGTGTCTCCTAACTAAACACACCATAAGGGTATTGAACTCGGGTCGTCCAGCAAATGAAACCCACACCTTAACCGGTTGAGTTAGCAGGAATTGACTTTGAATTTGAAGGACATGGGGGTGGGCTTTGATCCACTTATGTGTGTACAAGTAAAGATACCAATTAATATAATATCTTTGGGTACAACCGCACGTTCGACCACTAACTCAAGGTATACCATGGCTTCAAGTTAAGCCTCCACAAGAATTGAACTTTTTTCAATGGTGAAAAACTCTTTTCTTTCTACCATTGGATCCAACCCCTTTGAACATCTATATATACAATTTAAATAAAAAGACTAAATATAATAAATATAATAAATGAAATAACTTAATAGTCATATTCTTTTATAAAAGTCACCAAGGTGTCCACTTAGGGTTAATTATATGGGTCCCTTCCATTGTAACAATCATATCATTATTCAATTATTTTTTACACATTTTTATTTATCAGATTATTGCAGTAAAAAATCATGAGTAAGTCGTATGGCTTGCCACACAATGGTCACCATATGACCTGCCTTACACAGTAGCTGTTGTTTTATGACCCATTGTACATAGAAGTGGTCGTCGTACTCTGCCACTGTACACAATGGCCGTAATGGTTGTTTGTTGTTGGTTCGTACGGGTCATCGTACATCTAATTAAATGCAATTAAAGCCATTGTACAGTGAATTGAAGCCATCATACTACCAATTAAATCTTTTGTAGGATCAATTGAAACCACCAAGGAGGAATTGAGTCTTACAGTGATCGCACGACCACCAAGAAACAATTAAAACAATAATCTGTACAACAACAATTAAAAATGTATCATTTGAGCTTAAACAACTGTATAATTCAAAATTCAGGAACTCTTAAGGTAGTATGGTAGTGAAAACTCTATCAAAATTGAACGTAAAAATACCCCAGTAGTGACTAGAAAAATGACTGATATAAATTCAGGATTGAAGAGATTAGAAGAACAACAAAAATTGAATGTTACAAACCTTGATGAACTTGTGAATAAATTTTAGGAAAAGCATGACCAATTAGAGAAACAAATTGTTTAGAACCATGGTGATCGACAACAAGAACAAATGAAAATAAAAAATCTACTTAAATTTTTTTATGATGAACTTAAGGACCTCATAACAAAATTTTCAGCACAAGTGGGTTTTCTAGGTACAATTATCCCACAACCAAGTCCTTTGAGTACGACAACTCTACAACCAAACATGCTCTATACTAGCTTAACAATAACCAACCAATTTCTACCCTATACGAATCAACCAATTTTTGCATACCCGATGAGAGGAAAACTAGAATTATCAAAGCCTGACGCAAATGAAAAACTAGGCATGGCATGATTTAACAAGGTGGAAGAATATTTTGAAATTTACAATATTGTAATGACGACAAAAAAAATAAAGTATGCCTCCATGCAATTAAAAGGCGACACATACATTTGGTACATGTGGTGGAAGTTGTCATTTTCGATTAGCTAGAATACAATCAAGGATGATTTCTTTAAAAGATTCTAGGGAATCAAAGAAGAATATTTATTTTATAGAACTCACTAGACTACAACAAAAGGGAAACGTGGATGAATTTAGATGTGACTAAGAAACACTAGCCACGCGAGTTTTCGAGATATCAACAAAGCTTCTAATTTGATCACATGTAATCACATGTAATCACACTAAAGCCACTCATCTAAAACGAGTTAAAACTACATGATATTATGACCATGGAAATAACAATAGACAAGGAAAAAGTTGCAAAATAAAGTTTGAAAGGTCATCATTACTAAGATTCGACAAGGCTTATTCATGACGAAAGGGGAATGGATGTAGATACTATGGAGACAAATACCTGGGCACAAATGCAACACTCAAAAATCACATAGATGTGAAGCTAAAAAGGACTCTAACAACTTGAGGGGAAAGTAAAAAGGAAAGAAAATAATTGTTGTAGATGCGGTAAGAAGTGGGCCCTAGGTCATAGATGTGCATCCGACCATTTATATCATTGCAAAATTATAGATGGGGAGGGAGTAGAGGTTCCCACTAAAGAGGACATGTTAGATTCTGATGTAGATGAAAACACTAAAGGTGTCATTAACTTCAATCATATGCATCAAGTAGAGTCACAAGGAAGATGAAGCAAAGGTCTTTAACAAGATGACAATCCAAGAAGAAGAAGAAGTTCAATTGCCTATAGTATGGTATACTCCACTTTATTTGAGAAACAATGGTACTATCCGTAACAATCATGATGGAAAACCCATGATATTGCTCGTGACAATTACAAGGAAAGTGGAACCGAGGATCCTAAAATTCAAAGAAAGCATAAAGAGTAAAAATATCACAATCTTAGTAGATTCCAGAAGCAACACAAATTCATAGATATTAATCTTGCAAAACAATTAAATCTTTTGTATACCTTGTGAGCGATCTCACGATTACAACTGCTGATGGCCAACAAGTCGAAGGATTAGGGCGATGCCATAAGGTTTCTGTATAGATACAAAACTTAGAATTACAAATTGGATATTATGCTCTACCACTTAGTGGAATGGACATGGTGTTAGGAGTAGAATGGTTGATGTTATTAAGAACCTACACCACAAATCTCCAAGTAAAATTTATAAAATTCAAATGGTGTGGGAAGAACTACAAATTATATAGGTTAGGACAGCCACATCATCCACTAAAAGAATTCTCAAATTTGACACTTCTTCTATGAACAAGTCTCTCAAATATTTAGAATAAAAATGAATCTCCACAAGGGAAGACAATTTCATACGAGGACAAAACATTTTTAAAAGGGAAGGAAATGCTATATATCTAAATAAACACAAAGGTAAATAAATAATATGAGGTATAAGTAAAAGGAACAATAAAGAAATAATAAGATACATTTATATATACAATTAAAGAAAACAAATACTAAATATAATAATAATAAAAATTAATAGTCAGAACCTTTCATATATGTCACCAAATTGCCCACTTAGGGTTATATTGGGTCCTCCCATTGTAGAAATCATATCATTAGTCGATCATCTTTTATACACACATATTTTTATTTATCAAATTAATTGACCAAATAAATCAAATGCGAGATTTTTCTGCTCCAAAGTAGCATAGAATGCACGACTGTCATTAGCCAAACCTCCTTAGTAATAAATTCGCAGGAACTTTGGTAATTTGAAGTGTTCAAGAATTTCCTATTGAAAGTTCRCACTTAGGACCATGAGAATTATTAATACAAAAATTACAGTGTCCAAGAAACTTCCTTGTAATAAAGCCCACATAAATCAAGTTTTCAATGTAGCAAAAATATCATAATACAAGTATTGTGAATTTCTGTGTGGYTGGTGCTATTTTGCTAATTTGTCATCTATGTTGGCTCAAGATAGTTAGGAGCATAATTTGTACTGCACATGACCACATGACTTTTGTCATCTATGTTGGCTCAAGATAGTTAGGAGCATAATTTGTACTGCACATGACCACATGACTCTGCATTCACCACATTGTCCTTACATCCTAAAAGACAAATTGATTCAAGCTTTTAGAGATGGAAATTCAAATGTGATTAGCTCTTAAAATATTTCAATTAAAAGTTTGTAGAAAAGAATGAATGACTTTGGGAAGTGAAAATTGACATTACATTCATTCCTATCTAAAAATAGATATTTTATCATATTGATTGGAAACTGAAAGTTCAAAAAATTATTAAATGTTACAAAATTATTAGATTTCTTTGCTATGATTTTGTTTTATTATGGCAATAATTTATAGTTATTTCCTACAGTTTTGCTAATACGATTTTTTTTCCAAGAAAAAAGAGTATTCATATATTTGGGCCTAAGTTGAGTAGGGTCCATTACTTTTCGAGTTCAAAATTACCCCAAGATAACATATGGATTTAAGCTCTTATGTAATATATAATCCAAATGTTTAACATTAAAATACCCATGACTTTAGGTCATTGACTAGAATTTCCATCAATGCATGCTCAACGATAGAGAAAAAAGAGATTTTAAACTAGATTAGATTCCAACAAACACTCAACTACATGAGCCAAGGTTAAGCATTTAGACCAGTGGTAGGTGTGGTTCAACAAAATTTTCCTCTTTGTACACAAAAACATGTCATGCTTTCCATTCAATATATTGGTGGCCACCTTGATTAAA